>JAXQQM020065779.1:397500-609532 GCA_034641835.2 Pinus albicaulis | reverse complement strand
ACTTTGTGATAGTCAAAGTGCAATACATTTGGCTAAGAATCCGGTCTATCATAGTAAATCAAAGCATATTCCAATTAAGTACCATTTTGTAAGACAAGTTATTACTGAAAGGGGAGTCTCTCTTGAAAAGGTGCATACAAAGGAAAACTGTGCAGACATGTTCACCAAACCAGTTTTGTTAGAGAAGCTACGTTGGTGTTTGGCTTCTCTTGGCTTGCAGAAAAAATAAATAATAATAACAGGGCATCAGGCTAATTGTTGTCAAGGTGGAGATAGTTGAGATTTTTCAAATAGTGCACTATGATGTAATCTTAAGAGGTGACAAAAATTAGGAATTAGCTCCCGGATTAGCCTGTTTGTCAGAGGGAGTTAATTCATCCTAAATTTGAGTTAGAGGATTTTATGAGGCGCTTGATTCTCTCCGCTATATAACAGTATCCATAGGGGTTTGTATAGTGTGAGAGTTTGTAATCTCCTGTTTGAATAATAAAGATTGCCAATGCCCTGTTGTGTGGACGTAGCCCAGAATGGTTAGGTGAACCACGGTAAAACTCTGTGTCTTCTGTGCATGGTTTTCTGTTGTGTGTTATGTGTTTAATGTTTTTCCGCTGTTAAACTCCAACAGTGTTCTTATTTTTTGTATGCATGAGAAATTTGGAAGGGTTTGGAATTTCTGATGTTCTGTAAATTTTTTTAATATGCAAAGTTAAGAGGTTCAATATTTTCCAGGAATTGCCAAGGGTTTGGAATTGCTGATGTTGGCTACTTAATAACTGGTGATGTTTATTTTGAACAGATGCCTCGGTTCGCGTCTGATGTTGGGTAGGTTCTTAGAAATAGGTTTTTGATGAGGTATATTCAAGAGTTTTTGAATTTCAAAATAAATTTTAAGTATATCCAGTTTCTTGTTATATATATATATATATATATTTTTTAAATTTTGTTTATTAATTTAGTACATTATTATCTTATTTTTTACTTAATGACAACTTTATTATTTATTCATTTTCAAAATTTTAACAATATATTGTTTTCTAATTTAGATTCTATTATTAATACAACTTTTTTTAATATATTGTTTTCTAGTTTAGATTCTATTATTAATACAATTTTTTTTTTAAATGTGTTTACAGGGAGATGGACACTGAATTTGATTCAAAATATAGCGGACAATATTTATATTATTATTTGTAAATACATTCAAACACTATATTGATAAAATTAGTATTTGTTTTAAGGGAAGGGTGTCTTCTTCTTACGCCTTAAGGGGTTCTTATTTGAAAACAATTCCTCTAGCTGTCAATGTGTCCATGTTTTAGCCATTAGATAAAATGTTAGAATATTGAAACATTTTAGGCCATTAGATCCACAAGTTTTAAGTTTAAATGATGTTATTAAAAATTTGTTAGATTTAAATAAAATTTATATCATAAAATTAAACTCCACACAAATCAATTAATTTAAATTACATGGATAAAAAACAATATAAAAAAGGAAAATAACTATTTATATATTTAAATATTACTTTTTTGTGTCACAGTGCTCTCCAAAAAAGTATGATAGAAATGTTTTTATGCCATGTTTGAAATTTTGACTATATCGAATTACACAAAAATAAAAATAAAACAAAATTAAATAAAATGATTGACATAATGTAATGAACACTTTAACTAGGTCAAAATATGATATGTTGCAAAGGAAATGCCATAAGGCATAAAAAAATAGTAAATGATATGTTATGCCAAAATAAGTTCACAAAAAACATGTAAGAGAATAAGATGTTCTGCCTATAGAGGTAAAGAATTAGTAAACAAAATGTTATGCCAAAATTAGTTGACAAAAAACATGTAAGAGAATAAGATGTTCTGCCAACATAGGTAATGTTTTCAATCAAGCAGCACAAAGCGAGGATAATTGGGAAGCCTTGAGGATTAAGTCAATCAGTTGAGGTCTTGTTTCTAAACAAACTTTCCATTAGGAGGTAACGAGGTCAATTCTCCTTATGTCCTTGGGGTTAGGCGCTGATTAGTTTGGTTGACAAGATGTGATTTCTCTGTAAATTTGCTAAACCTCTCCTTATGTCCTTGGGGTTAGGCTCTGATTAGTTTGGTTGGCACGACAGTTTCTTCTGGGTATATTTGCTAAGATTTTTCATGGAAAAATCCCCGATAATTCAGTTCAATTGGTCATGCTCCCCTCACTAGAATGTACCTCTCTAATTTGAGTGTCATTTGTCAATTCTTCTTATGTCCTTCGGGTTAGGCTTTGCTAAAAGCACCTCTAATAATACGGTGGAACATGATCCCTTATGGTGGATCTACCTAGATATGTACTATGTTTAGATAGAGAGATTATTTTTCCAAGTTTTGGAAATGATTGTTTTTCATTACCTTGGAATTTATATTTGGAATTGATAAATTTGGACACATTATTAGCAAACATGATCCAACCAAGTGAACCACAAAGCATGGATTGGAAATGTTTGGAAAAGTCAATGAGACAGTAAGGCTCATAGAATCAAAATCCTTCCAGTACATTTCCATGTGTGTATCCCAGACAACCACATAGGATAAAGAAGGTAATTGATATCATCATAGAAAAAAAATTATCTTTCTTCAAAGTTTTAACTTCAGAGGGTGGAGAATTTAGAGTATCCCATTATCTAGGTACTCCTCCAACGTGAGAAGATAACCACTAGAAATCCACCTGGATTCTACCATATATGAATCAATATAACCCTCCCACTAGATAGGCATGATAAAAATAAAAACAAAATTAATTTATCATCACTGGGTGAAATATTACCCCAAGTTAAGGTTCTCAGAAAGAAATATTTGTATTTGTATGATTTATTAGAATTGTTCATACAAATTGTCGGGCGTAGATGACCGTGTCTTATCCTTAAATATTTTGTGCTTCTCATGTCATTTTGTGTATGTTATCGTAAACTTCCATGTACACTCATTTCATATTCTAGAAGACACTCTATTAAAGACAAACCTCATATGATCATTATACACAATTTTTTTAATCATGTAGGTTTCTATATACAAAGGAACCAAAAATCCTTTCTACTACACTCTAAAAAATGTTTGTTTAGGTAAACTAAAATTACCGCCTCTTAAATGTTGTTGTGAAGAGTTTGAGATCGTCCATTGTTGTGAAGGTGTCATAGATATCATCAAGGACCACGATGATGTGAGATATTCTGGATTATCTGAGTCGGAATGTGAAATGTTTAGGATCACATTTTATAGAGAGTGAAAGATGTTGAATACCATTTTTGGAAGTTCTAACAAATTCTCTCTGATCCAATATGGCATCCTAAACAAAAAATTGTGGCAAGCGTCAATTTAAAAATTAACATGGATACTAAATTATAAAAAGAAATATTTTGAGGGAGACAAACAATGTCATATGGCCCAACGTAGTTGTTAATGGTCATGTATTAACATATATTCTGATTCATCCATATTGACCTTATAATTAAATTTGGAATTTATCTCAACATATATGGATCTATTCCACCTGGGCTGCATCGTGTCAAAACACTTTTCAATATTAATTTGTTCAAATTTTTCAAGGAGAGAAATTTGATATTCATTAACAAAGTAAGAAAGTATGTATGTAGTTACAAATTGTTATGTAGTTACAAAGTATTATAATTAATTAATTAAAGGTAAATTTAGTTTTAATTAAGAAATAAGTATTATGACCATTCATCATTATTACTCAAGATAAATCATGTCCTCTGAAATAATTTGGAAATTAAAAAAAAAAATCACATATTTAAAAAAAATTCATTATTAATTTAATTTTTTATATATTAAGAAATAGTACTCATGAATAATAAAACAATTGTAACATAAATAATATATAACAAAAAAAACCATGTATTGTTGGAATAATAAAATAGTTGTAACAAAAATAATATAGAACAAGGAAAACTATGTACTTTTAGAGTGAAAGGAATAAAATAAAATAATAATAAAATATAAAAATAGCCCATGGTATTGATCCATGGTATTCATGTGGAATGTAGTTTATTTAAAGGGGGGGAATTAAGATAAGTATTTAGGTTTTGGTGACTTTTAAGTTAAAATGATGTTATTAAAAATTTGTTAGATTTAAATTGCATGGATAAAAAACACTATAATAAAGGAAAATAACTATTTATGTATTTAAATATTAAATTTTTGTGTCACAATGCTCTCCAACAAAGTATGATAGAAATGTTGTTATGCCATGTTTAACATTTTGACTATGTCAAATTACACAAAAATAAAAATAAAAGTAAATTAAATAAAAAGATTGACATAATGTAATGAACACTTTAACTAGGTCAAAATACAATAAAAAAAAATAAAAAATAATAATAATAATAATAATAATAATAAACTATAAAAACAGCCCATGGGTCAATGGCCCATGGTATTCATGGGGAAATGTAGTTTATTTAAAGGGGGGAATTAAGATGGCCTAGATCAATATCAAGAGCCAAGAGAGATCAAATGTCTTGATATGCAAAGCTCTTTTAGAGTGAAAAGAGAATTGATCCATCTCATAAATAGTATAGATCTAAACTAATTATTTAACAAAATTATTTTTAAATGTTTATAACCATTATTCTTTTAAAATTTTACTTAATAGAATGCACCTAGATTTTCATACATCCAAATATACATAGTTTTTCTTGTTCTAAAAACTATTTTATTATTTGAAAAATACATGGTTTTTTTTGTTATATATTATTTATGTTACAATTGTTTTATTATTCATAAGTAGTATTTTTTAATATATAAACTAGTATTTGCACCAAATGTTTCAAAGGAAACATCCTAAGCCGATAGCAAACTCAATAGCATATAGAAGAAGAGTGTAGATAAAGGCACATGTGATATGTAATGTTATCTAAAGGTGCACAAATTTTGGTCTAAAAAAACTATCAAAAATATGCCTAGTTGTAAAAATCAACAATACTCCTAACTATGAAGTATATATTTGTGCTCTTATGTGAAACATAAATTTAGTTTACATGATATGATCAAGTATTTTTTAAGTTTTTGAATTTAATAATTTACTCTTTTGTACATTTCAACCTAGAAGTATATATATGTGTATGTGTGTGTGGGTGCTCTTAGTTGGAGCATCAACAATATCCAAGAGGGGTCATGCTTGATAGTAAGCTTTGATATCATCATTAATATCTTTAGACATAACATCCCCATAATAAAAGATCATAAAATAGATGAATGAAATTGCTTTCATCTTCCACGACATTTTTCCATCATGTTAGAAATACCCTTCTTCTTCCACAGAGACTGCAACTTCATCATGAGGCCACTGTGTTCGATGCATAACATCTTTCCCCTTTTTAAGTCCTATAGTTTTACAAAATTGACACTATATGATTAACAATAGAGTAAGTTGAGACAACCCTAAGGGGTTTTTTGTACAAGTTTTACCATAACCTTTCCATCCATCCAATATATATTCCAGAGTCTTCTGAAGAGAGAGTATATTCTAGTTTATAACCTGATCCACAATCAAAGAAAATGGCTAGGGATTTCACAAGTTATTATTTTATAACCTGATCCGCAATCAAAGAAAATGGCTAGGGATGTCACAAGTAGTCATTCACACAGTGATGTATTGATATTCTCAGTTGAAATGGATCCTATTAGATTCACAGTGATGCATTGACATTCTCAGTTGAAATGGATCCTATTAGATGCATTGACAATTTCTAACAATAACCGCTCAATTTACTCTCGAGTTTTTGAAACCCACAATCAAAGAAAATGGCTATGGATTTCACAAGTTATTAGTTTATAACTTGATCCACAATCAAAGAAAATGGCTAGCGATGTCACAAGTTCTCATTCACATAGTGATGTATTGACGTTCTCAGTTAAAATGGTGGCCAGGGACACTAAAAAGTTCAAAATAGATATATGTTATGGCATCCATATTGTCTACAAACCATCCAAATTTTCCATATTATACAAAAATTTCTAACAATAACCGCTCAATTTACTCTCCAATTTTTTAAACCGTCGCCCATGCTGGGGAGATCAGAGTGTAAAATCAAATGTTCATGTGGTTTTTTAAAGGGTTCATAAACAAAATAGATAATGATAAAGTCAATCTTGTGGTACAATAATTGATTTTTGAATCATTGTGACAAACAAAACATCACATTAGCTCATAGAATATATCTAATGCTATAAGGATCTGAGATGATACCAAAGTTTGGAATCATGATAACTAGGTGACAACCAAAACTAAGTTGTAGCCACAAGCAAAAAATCACAACAACTCATAGAATATATCCAAGGTTGCAATGAATCGCATACATAGTGATGGACCTCATGGGAATCTTAGTGCACATAAAACACCACCCTAAAAATTCTATACTCTTGATCAATTTAGAATAACCTAATATTTCTAGATTGGATGTCGAGGTGGGTGGTACAGTAATTGAGGATGCTTCTTAAAGGGTAAGGGAATTTAGATACTCTATCCTTCCACCAAAGCTATAAAAAGTGAGACTTGTAGATTATAGGTTTAATAAATTGACACTATGTGATTTAGAATAAGTTATAAACATAAGTAATAAGAGGAATGTACATGAGGGCCATGGTAATTAATGTTATTCTTTGTGATTTTTTTTAGTTAGAATAATTTTATTTAAAATAGTAATTTGTATTTGTATTTTTTTAAATGAATATTGTTAAATGTGTAATTGAGTAAAATGTATTAAATTGATATTCTAATTTTTAAGATATTTATTTCAAAAATTCAAAGTATGGTGAGTTTTGTTTTATTAAGCTTTACTCTAGATGTGCAGAGAATGAATCTATCTCAAGTCCCAAACAATATTCTTATTTCTCATCTTATTCTAGCTTGCAGTAGTTGTTGCATATAGGAACATTTAGATATGATAATAAAAATGTGATACTCTATTGTAATTTTCGCTACAAATGTGATGGAAAGTGTTCCCTAAATGTTGACAATTTCATGGTTAATTTAGTATAAGCTACGTGAAATTTTACATTCTTGTATACACTATCAAGAAATCTATGCCCAATATCCAACACCATAGAGCAAGACATGTTCACCAATTCAACATTTGCTTCCAATTCTCTCAGTGCTAAAGTTGTTTTCTCAATAAAATTATTTGTTCTGCTCTTGATGAAAGCCATCATTGTTGCATATCAGAACATTTAGCTCTGATAAGTAAAGTGTGATAATGTGTTATAGCTTTCTCTACGAATGTGTTGGATTTTCTTTTTTCGATAAACTTGTTTTTATTCCTCTTAAGTGATGAAATCCATAGTTGTTTCATATAGGAGCATTTAGCTTTGATAAGAAAAGTGTGATACTGTGTTATAAATTTCTCTACAAATGTGTTGGAGTTTTTTTTTAAATAAACTTATTTTTACTGCACTTAAGTGATGAAATTCATCGTTCTTGTAGAAGCATTTAGCTCTCATAAGAAAAGTGTGACACTGTGTTATAATTTTCTCTACAAATGTGATGGAAAGCCTGCCATGAATTTTTGGAATTTCATTGTTAATGTGATATAAGCTAAATACAAATTCATTTCTTCTACACAAGATCAAGAAATATATGTTGAGTAGCCAAAACTAGAGAACAAGACATGTTCACGATTCCATAAATGCTACCAAATCTCTCTAGGTGTTGGAGTTATTTTCTCAATAGCCTTATTTTTACTTCTCTTGAAGTGATGAAAACCACCTCTCCATACCTTTTTTACTATCTTCACAAATAACAAAAGAAACAAAATTCATATCAGCGACATTGAAAATACAAGAACATGGTAGACACGAGGGAGAGAGATCACTGATCTTTTGAATATTTTCAAATATCATGAAAAACTAATACATAGGTTACTTAATAGGAAGCTGTAAAGATTAAATATGGAGGAACTACACCAAAAATACCTTCGATGTTGAAGGTATAAAATCACGATCTATTTCTTCATTCATGAGGCATTCATGTTGGCATGATTAGACAAGGTCTTTAAATTAATTTCAACATAGGCCTCATGATTTGTAAGGTTCAAGGAAGCAATATTGCATTAATATTTCAATATAACATGGTCCTTGACTTTTCTTGATATAATTATTTGTTAAATTAAAAATTATTTATTTAATTTATTCAAATAAATTAATTTTTTATTTTTAAATTAAATTAAAATACACACACACACATATATTCTCTTCAGCTATATCTTATGATTTTAGTATGCTTCAGTGTTTAAGAACTATATCTTAGATCTAAGCACATGATTCTATTAAAATTTATGAAATAAATTCACTTTTTACAAATTGTATGTTTTAATAGAAACAAATTCATTTTTTACAACTGGTATGTTTAAATATGTGATTTTGGAAGTGATGATGGCTTCATTAAGAAGAGGCTTCGGAGTTTAAGAACTGTATCTTTCTGGTTGATAAATATTGTCATCAATATCATTGAAACTTCCATGACATGCTTCCATGGAAGAAAAATTTGCCAATCATTCCTTCACGATGGCTCCTTCTCTGCAACATCTTATTTCTTTTAGGCTACTCTTTCCTATTCTATTGCCTTAAGGCGTTTCTTTTGCAACATGTGGTGCAATTGCTAGTTTATTTATTTGTAAATTATATTATTATTTGTAAATACATTCAAACATTATATTAATAAAATTAGTATGCCTTTTTAGTGAGGGGTTTAGCATTTCTTAAGTTTTGTTGATAGCTATGGCCATGGCTATCTTTGAGGAGTGCCTTGTGTGATTATCATTAATTGTTTTGATTATTTTTTTCAAATATATATATATATATATATATATATATATCTGTGTGTGTGTCTGTGTGTGTGTATTATGTTCTTTATTATATTTTTTCATTTATGTCTTTTATTTCTTTCTTGAAACAAATTTATGTATGGCGTTGTGGAATGTAGTGCTAATTTCAAAGAAACAATAAGAAAATCATTTATTATATTGTTGATTGTAATAATAATTTTAAAATAATATATATGTTAGTTGATAATTTAATAGTTATTTGTGTTATGTAATAATTTGAAAATCAATTATTTTTAATATTTAATTGTTTTAAGTTTATAATTAATGTTAATGAAATTTTATTGTATGGAAGTACTAAAGTGAATGAATTTCTATTTCTCCTTCTGTTTGTTTTTAATTAAAAATCAATTTTTCATAAATATTTTTAATCAATATATTTTAAAACTGTAAACACCATCACAATATCACAAATAACTATGACGATGCACTTTTTTTTTTCTTAAAAAATATCATTCAATATACAGTTAAATAACTATGACCATACATTCTTTTTTTTAAACATTACCATTCAATATATACTTAAAGAATCACACGTTTTTATAATTTCTTTAAACTAATATCACCATTATTACAACATCATTAAGATTTACAATATCCTTATCACCGTGAATTTAAGCACAATCATTCAATATACATTTCAAAAATATATCAAAAAGCTCTTTTAATAAAATACAAAAAAAAATACAATTTATGTAAGTTGGAGTCTTTCTGCGATCCTTCAACCAAGGTTTATCAGCTAATATTTATAGGTATCTTACCGTTTCAGTGGTTTTATCATTTTAATAGGGTCAATTAGCCCATGAGGTATTACATGTTTATCATTTTAATAGGGTCAAGATATTGTAGATCCAATCTAATACTTCTTTAATGGGAGTTGGTCTCTCCATAATTTGTAATTGCAGGAAGGAATATCCCATGGGGTTCTTAATGTGCTCTTTGGGTTTGGTTTAACGAGCAACCATATAGATATTGATAAGGTAAGCTAATATATTAATGGAAAATTCTATGATATTTTTTATTTCAGGATGGTTAATTAATTGAATATGGAGGTGAAAGACTATGAAGGCTTTATAACTCAGTGTTGGATTGTACTCAGATATCAACTCAAGTTGGGAAATTTGGGTGACTTATTATGGAGGGTGTTGCAAAGAGCAACTGTTGTATCTCTTTAAGAATCTTACGATGTTTCTTTTGAAACATCTGCTGGTGCTAGTTATCTGTAACATACACTGACAAATTCACATGGAAATACCAGGAGTTAAATTTTTTCTATACAAGTTACCCATGGGTAACTATCCAAATCACTATTTAATATTCCTTACTCATCATTACATAGAATTTTTACCATTTCATAGTGTAACCTTAGAATAAGAATAGTAAGTTGCTTGACCATTAACAACCTCTATTATAGTACATTAACATAATATTGTATTATGTAACCTTCCACTCATTTCATTATTCATGTATTCATCACATACTTGACATTATGAACATCACAATGAGAAATGAATCAACATAATAAATTTGACACAATAATCAATCACATCATTGAACACCAATATACCCTGGAAACCCCGTAGGGTGAAAACAAGAAAATGTTTAATTTTATTATTAAATGCTTGTGAGGGTGTTCAACCCTCACTCAATGGCTTATAAGGGAGACCATCCCTTAACCATCGTTATAAATCTTACAAAGAAATTTACAAATATTTAACATAAACCCATTAAAATAAATATGAT
This sequence comes from Pinus albicaulis, assembly GCA_034641835.2. Lineage (NCBI taxonomy): Eukaryota > Viridiplantae > Streptophyta > Pinopsida > Pinales > Pinaceae > Pinus > Pinus albicaulis. The sequence goes on along the minus strand of JAXQQM020065779.1, from coordinate 598,914 downwards.
AGCATTTACCCACTAATCTTCATATCTCCATATCTTGGTGGCATGGATGTACATAGAATGGACCATCGTACATTAGATCATCTCGCAGCTCGCACTCATCTGCGTGAACCAAAATCATTTACCTGCCACCAGGTTAAGAATAATATTTCCTTTGTACATGTCACCTTCATTCCCTGCTAATGATGTCTTCAACATACGTTGATGTCAAGATTCATAAAATATTAATCAACCATTTCATAAATCTATGCCTTAGAAGCTTCTCCATATACTCATATATATTCATGACATGAAAGTAAAATATCTTGACCTGCTTTCTCTAACAAAACATACTACATATGGGCTACTTATAAGTCATCACATTAACTAATGTTTCCCTCGCATAGGCACACATTCCTGCAAGACAATAACTACATCTCCTAGCATTTCTTTAAAAGAACTGATACTTTAGTTACGATATTCGTGCATGTGATTTACATAAATTTCATCAAAATAACTATTCCTTAAGCTATTTATTTTGGTGCATGGAAGGAAAGCTAACATAAAAAATGTTACTCCCATGCATGAAAATGCATATAGATTCCAAAAGAGTCTTCCCAAAGGAATTCTTACATAAAAGAGCACATAGCTTCCAAAAGAATCTTCCCAAAGGAATTCTTAACACAAGAGAGCATGCAAACACATTTTTTCTTAACACAAGTTAGCTTGCAAATGCATATCACTAATGTAATAAAGCATACAAATACATGTATTCTTATGTAGTCTAACACAACATGCTATCTTTTTCCACATATAAATATGTATATTATTTCAAATGAAAGTTAATACAAATATTGTATGCCTATGCATGATCTTATTCCAAATGAAACTTAACATAATAGTTATGATAGCGTAAAGTACTCGCATACAAGTTTTCCTAAGGAAACATGATAAGTCAATATTTCTTCTATCCATGCGAAGAAAATATCTTTATAACAAAATGGATATTATTTGCACATGCAGAGCTTATCATAATAGCTCTTCTTTTGTGTACGTAACACAAATTCCCTTCTTGGAATGACACCTCATTAACTATTCTTTCCATGTAAGGATATACATAATTATTTCTCAAAAGGAAGTTAATATAACTTAGTTTCTTTATGTAGTTCTCATGCTTCCCTTTCACAAAATTATGATAGATAACCATCTTTTATGCACAAAACTAGGAAACCATAACAAGGTTAACTTATCCTTTTATACACCTAAGTCAAGAACTAGTGATGCAATCTTTTCAAGAGCTTACCCTTTTCAAGAAGGTGTCATAAATACCCTTATTTTATGCATAAGAACTAAGAAGAATTTTTTTTTAAAGTATTAACAAAGTTAACATTTTATATAGAAAATCATGCAATTAAATCAAAATACCCAATATACAACACAATAATAACTTGTTCTTTTACCTACCAGAACATGTAACTTTTGCAAACTCTTGCAAAGGAAATTAACGCAATGGACTTATATTTCACTCATAAAGATAAAGATATTCTTTCCAAAGACAATCATATGACTTATGCTAATTATGCATATATAATTTTTAGAAGGTAATTCCATAAGATATTATATTTAACCATAATTACACATTTTGACCTTAAGAAGGGAAATCCAAACTTATTATATCTTCCCATGAAATATTTTCTCCTATATTTATTCATCTTGATATGAAAACAAATTGGAAAATAAGTCAGGTAAATAGCCAACAATGAATTTGTTTTAGTGACATCTCAACAAAATAATGAAATTCCCTTTTCTTGGTATATGTAACCTATCCCAAGAAATATTAGAAACATCATTATTATTCTTTACTATTTTCTAATAATATTTTTCAAGAAAAACAATATGATATATTTTTTTCATTTATCTCTTTCAAATCACAAAGGAAAACATTATATAATTAAAAAAATTAGCCAAGATTACTTATCTTGACAGTCAACTCTTATCAAAGAAAATGAATGGCATCGTAGCCTTGGAGCACTGGCAAGGTTTAAACTCACCACAATTTTTTCCGAATCTTCCCTGCGATTCAAACCTTGTTGATTGAGTTATTTTTTTCTTCGACAGTATGTGATTGCAACAGATGCTGCTTCCAACCAAACCAAAAGGCGAGGTATTATTATTGTCTGGACCAGCTGCTACTTTCTCCTTATGACTCCAAATCAATCAATTATAGACGACATCCAAAGACAGAGGTAAAGTGCTCACCCTTCTTGAGGTTTCAGAAAGACAGACATGACACAGAAAATACCAGCATGGACAGAAGCCATCCACCACATAGCACAAGATTTTCCCTTCTGTGATTCTGGCTCATCCAAAAATGCTCACTCCGTGGACTCCCCCTATTGCGAACACCCAACACCTTTTTAAAACTTCTCCAAAGATCCCCGGTAAATAACGAATTCCCAAGTCGTTGTCAAGAACATAAATTCATTTTACATCAAAACGGTTCTTGATTAAAAATTTTAATTAATATTTCTTTATTAATTCCACGTGGTTTTGTGGATGTTACATACTCCCCCTGTTAAGATAACGCCATCCTCGGTGTGCTTCTCTCACTGAAACTTAAAATTATACTCATGATATAATAATATAAACAACACAAAGGGGGTCCTTCCCTTTCACAATGAAACATTTTATTTTCCTTAAATGCCATTAATTGAGAAAAGAATGTTGTTATCCATAGTCATAAGCATGTATAGCTCAAAAAAATATTCCATTTCCATTTTTAACCACTTATCCATTATTCAAACTCATAAAAATATAGAAGAATACTATACCAACTTACGATTACTTACTAATTACTATTGGAAATAATGTCGGCTGTTACACAAGCTCTCTGAGAATGGTTGAACAACCCATTAGCACTCCATGGAAAGAGCCTGTAATTTATGACTAACAATTCAATCACATTAGTCACATAGTTTCAATCAAATGAAATACTCAAAATTATCAAACATTTATGTAATATCAAGAGATGTATTAATCATAGTACTTCCACAAGTACTCGGAGAGCACCAACCCTCTAATCAATGCATCAGATGCATACTATCTTAGCTCGTGCTAAAGACATCCACACAGTACTTCAAAAAGTACTAAAAGAGCACGTAGCTCTCTAATCGTACCAATGGTCAATCAACGCACCATGGGCATATCCCGGCCTCTACTAAGGCATTCAAACAAATTAGTATAAAATAAATGAACGTATACATTCAGTAATTCATTTTCCGAGCGCTAAGATCATTTCCCCTTAATATCTACATAAGATATTTACACAATCATATAAAAATTCATTTGAATTTAACATATAACTTATTACTTAAATTATTCTGCTATGAGAACCACAATGGTAAACAAAATGCTCCTCCCAACCCATGGGAGTTGGTTTCCACAACCAAATCAAGTCATTTTCACATCCAGATAGTTATTTGAAAAAAGACCATTCGAGGTCCACTATGGATTCCTCTTGGCAACATCATGCCTATTCCTTTGACGTCTCGTCTATGAGGAATTTTGGGCCACCTCCAACAGGCTCAAAAATCAATAGAGTTGCCTTAGGTTTTTCCCCTTCACCATCTTCACCAACTCTCTTCCCTATTGAGATTAGATATCTCTAGGGAGAGAAAATCCAGGAAGGTAAGCACCATCAACCCCTCCGGGCAGGAAACCAACGTCAACCCAAGGCCTTCTAGCTTTTCACAATTGTTGTCAACTGTCTGGCATGTTAAATTTCCCTTTTAGCATTCTTTCCCATAGTAGATCACGTAATGAAGTTTATGCATATTATACATAGAGAAAAAAAAAACTTTGTGTACATCATACATCATACTTTCCCTTAACATGGGTCCAATGATATCTAGATGAACACGAAACATGACTAATATACATATGACTAACATAAATGTGTTGTACATTACTATTTCCCAAATAACAAATTCATGCACATTAAAACATGATACCATGTGTTTATACATTATTATTTCCCAAATAACACAATGATGCACATTATAACATGATACTTTAACATTTACTATTGTAGTTCACATTGCAATGTTTGCGATGCTTTATTTTCACAGGTTTTATGTTGCCATTAAGCTACCCATGCTTACTATAAGGAATAATGCTAATCGTGAATATGCATTTCTTCAGCACGTATTATCTCACGCAATCATTATAATTTCCTGCATACAATATTGTCATGCATACAAGTATATATAGATATTCATTAATGTGTATGTGTCAATAATGATTATGGTACGAGTGCAAACATTTCCAATTCCCATAATGTTCTGTTACCAACATACTAACACACGAAGTAATTACCATAATCACTTATTCACAACTTTCAAATATCTTTAGTCAAAATCGATTCGTGCATATAACTTTCATTAGTTATTCATTCATAACTAATCAATGTTTTTAATAATCTTAATACATCCATGACACGACTCATTGAAAAATTAGACATTCAATGTGACTAATAATCTTAATGCATTCATGACAACTCATTCAAAAACGAGTCAATCAACTAGTCATTATAGCCAAGTCTCACTACTTGACCCATTAAGTATTTTTTTAACATCTAAAAGGCTTCATTCAATTTAATTTTAAAATACTCTATCATCTTATATAAGGACTTTCCTCACCTATTGCATTCATGCATTAGTTTCACACACCATCACTATACACATTCATCTTTTTCAAGCAGTGCATGGTAACTTTAGTTTTGTTCACTAAATGTACAAGCAATATGTCATATAACCACTATTAATAAACACCTCTCACTTTCACTAGAGAGTACTCAGTTTTTTCATAAATACAACAAAGGTTTATTGTCTTTCATCCTCAACAGGATTCCAATGTTATGAAAACCGTTTTGCAACAAAATTTATTAATCATTACTCTTTAATGTAGTTATAAACATGAATCACACATTTCATGTCAATAGTAGACTAGTGCATATATCATTCAATACGTAGATTTCTAGAATCATATATCAATCAATATGTAGATTTCTAGAATAATACCTTAAATGATGTCTATTAGTAGCATACCTCAACTTATTTTCTCTTAACAAATCCCAAAGGCGTCAGTGCTGCAATCTTTAGCTCTGATACCACTTGTAACAAACACCGACAACTTCACATGGAAATACCACGAGTTAAAAAAAAATTATACAAGTTACCCACGGGTAACTATCCCAATCACTATTAAATATTCCTTATTCATCATTACATACAATGTTTACCAGTTCATAATGTAACCTTAGAATAATAATAGTAAGTTGCTTAACCATTAACAACCTCTATCGTAGTACATTAACATAATATTGTATGATGTTACCTTCCACTCGTTTCATTATTCATCTAGTCATCACATACTTGACATTATGAACATCACAACAAGAAAGGATCCAACATCATCAATTTGGCACAATAATCAATCACATCATTGAACACCAATATACACTTGTAACCCCGTAGGGTGAAAACCAACAAACGTTTAATTTTATTATTAAACACTCGTGAGGGTGTTCAACCCTCACTCAATGGCTTATAAGGGAGACCATCTCTTAACCATCGTTATAAATCTTACAAAGAAATTTACAAATATCTAGCTTAAAGCCATTACTATAAATATGATAGCATTTACCCACTAATCTTCATATCTTCATATCTTGGTGGCATGGATGTACCTACAATGGAACATCGTACACTGGATCATCCTACAACTCACACTCATCTACATGAACCATAATCATTTAATTGCCACCAGGTTAAGCATAATATTTCATTTGTACATGTCACCATCATTCCCTGCTAACGATGCCTTCAACATACATTGATGTTAAGATTCATAAAATATTAATCAACCATTTCATAAATCTATGCTAGAGAAGCTCCTCCATCTACTCATGTATATTCATGACATGAAAGTAAAACATCTTGACCTGCTTCCTTTAACAACACATACTGCATATGGGATAGTTATAAGTCATCACGTTAACTAATGTTTCACTCGCATAGGCACACATTCTTGTAAGACAATAGCTACATCTCCCAACATTTCTTTAAAAGAACTGATACTTCAATTACGATATTCATGCATGCGATTTACATAAATTTCATAAAAATAACTAATCCTTAAGCTATTTCTTTTGGTGCATGGAAGGAAAGCTAACATAACAAATGTTACTCCCATGCATGAAAATGCATATAGATTCCAAAAGAGTCCTCCCAAAGGAATGCTTACATAACAGAGCACATAGCTTCCAAAAAAATCTTCCCAAAAGAATGCTTAACACAAGAGAGCATGAAAATGCATGTTTTCTTAACACAATTTAGCATGCAAACACATAACACTAATGTAATAAAGCATAAAAATACATGTCTTCTTATGTATTCTAACACAAGATGCTATCTTTTCCCACATACAAATATGTATATTCCTTCCAATGAAAGTTAATAAAAATATTGCATGCCTATGCATGATCTTATTCCAAATGAAACTTAACATAATATTTATGATAGCATAAAGTACTCGCATACAAGTTTTCTTAAGGAAACATGACAAGTCAATATTTCTTCTATCCATGCAAAGAAAATATCTCTATAACAAAATGGATATCATTTGCACATGTAGAGTTTATCATAATAGCTCTTCTTTAGTGTATGTAACACAAATTCCGTTCTTGGAATGATACCTTATTAACCATTTTTTCTATGTAAGGATATACATAGTTATTTCTCAAAAGGAAGTTAATATAACTTAGTTTCTTTATGTAGTTCTCATGCTTCCCTTTCATGAAATTATGATAGATAACCATATTTTATGCACAAAACTAGGAAACCATAACAAGGTTAACTTATCCTTTTATACACTTAAGTCAAGAACTAGCCACACAATCTTTTCAAGAAGGTACCATAACTACCCTTATTTTGTGCATAAGAACAAAGAAGACTTTTTTCTTTTTAAGTATTAACAAAGCTAACATTTTATACAGTAAATCATACTATTAAATCAAAATACCCAATATACAACACAATAATAACTTACTCTTTTACCTACCAGAACATGTAACTTTTTCAAACTCTTGCAAATGAAATTAACACAATGGACTTATCTTTCACTCACAAAGATAAATATATTCTTTCCAAAAACAATCATATGACGTTTTTTTCTGAATCTTCCCTACAATTCAAACCTTGTCGACTGAGTTATTTTTTTCTCTGATGGTATGCGATTGCAAGAGGTATTATTGTTGTTTGGTCCAGCTATTGCTTTCTCCTTTTGACCCTAGATCAATAAACTGTAGACAACATCCAAAGTTGATGGTAAATTTATCATCCTTCTTGAGCTTTCAGAAAGACAAACATGACACAAAAAATACTACCATGGACAGAAGCCATCCACCACATAACACAAGCTTTTCCCTTCTGCGATTCTGGCTCGTCCAAAAATGCTCACTCCATAGACTCCCCCTATTGTGAACACCCAACACCTTTTTAAAACTTCTCCAAAGATCCCCGGTAAATAACGAATTCCCAGGTCGTTATCAAGAACGTAAATTCATTTTACATCAAACCAGTTCTTGATTAAAAATTTTAATTAATATTTCTTTATTAATTCCACGTGGTTTTATGGATGTTACATTATCTAATATGCTAATTATAAACACCATACGTGATATAAAATGACCAAAATGATATGTGACATATTCCTGCAACAATTTCTAGATATTTGATGTTATGGGATTCGAATAGCGATGGAAGCTGTGATATGTGAAATATCAGCAAGATGCATAAATGGTCTCTGTAGGGTATGCGGTTATCATGAAATTTTGTTGTGCCATGTGGGCCTGATAGTCAATTTTGTTGAGTAAACGCTACCACGACTCCTTAGGAGATGCAAATAATCAATCAAATATTTGCACGATCCGCACAGGCAATGATGGAGTGTGGCCAAAGCCATCAACACGATCAGCACAGGCAACAGATCACCTGTGTCACTTCACTCCAAATCCATTTTCCCATTTTCACTGTTAATCAAATTTATTATAAAATTTCTGCACAGATAAAACTAAATTTACTAGTACCCTATTTACTATACAACATGATAACAATTTTGGTTGTGTTTAATTAAACATAACACAATAGAAACTTTCACACATGCACTCTACAAAATCGTAAGGAATTGCATTTCGACTAGTAACCTATTTATTGTAAAACCAGAAGTTCTCATCAACATTAACTTCATAATAGTTAGGGTAAATGTAATGTAAAATAAGCATTAATTACTTCATAATAGTTTGGATAAATGAAATTTAAAATAAAGATGGGTATGAATTTGAAAAATTCAGATTTTCACTTGAAACATACACATATGCTAAAATAATTTATTTTTTATATATTCATACAAGAAAATTACAATTTAAAAAAATAAATAAACCTTAATAATAAATAAAATATTTCTAAACCTATCCTTTACACACACACACATATATATATATATATATATATGTCACACCTCCTCGTTCCAATTTTTTTTTTTTTCAAGTGTTAAGCATATACATATAACTATATATATAACACCACCTTGTTTTTTTCTAGATCATAATTCCACTAACATACTTTCCCATCTATATATATATCCATCTATACCTAACCATATATATTATTATGCAATCATTATACTTCAAGCCTTATACCTCATACTTCATTTACTCACTTTGATAACATAAAAGATGTATCCCATGATTACACTTAATAAACTCCCACTTTTAAAATATCCACTCGTATGTCAACCCATACATATACGATCTTACATTGAAATTGAAGATCCTTGTAATTGGTTTCATGGCACTAAGACCATGCCACGTCATATATAACTTTATTGTTAAAATGTTTTAATTTGGTTATTCATCTCGTGGACTTGACATATAATATTGTTCCCTTACCAGAATTTAACTTCTCATTTGGCTTTATTGTTGGCTCAACGATATTGTTGGTACCATTAATTCTGAATGTTTTTGTGTACCATGTCAAATCCACACAGTACATGTAGCATTGATGAAATGGAGAATACTTCTCCTCGATCCTCACAAGATAGCTTGTGGTTAATCTCGGGCAAGAAATCCTTGTGCCTTGAGTTAATTTTCTTATCTCTATGTGTACTCCGTCGTGCGATCAGATTTAGGGTTTCTGCCTCATGGATTTTCGTTGTTGATCCTTGTGACGATCGCCCGATGGTTGACAAGTGTAGCATCTGAGATGTTTAGGGTTTATCACCTACGTTTTCTATTAAACCTCTTTGAATTTCTTCTTCATTCTTCTCCGAGGTATATTCCCTTCCAGGCATCGTTTCTTGGCTCGAACTCTGGCGGTGAGGTGCTATGCCAACGAATTCCAGCGTTTTTCTACTTGGACGTAAAGCGTTTCCCTCAACCAGGTAACTCCTTGGTTGCTCTTCATAATTTTTTTTTTTATGCTATCTATGAATTTAAAGTTGGCTTCTGCTTCGAATTTCCCTGAGCGTCCTTACCCTACCTCGTAGGTGGAAACGAGATTCGTTCTAGACAATAATGCATAGAAATGTTTGGTTAATTACAACCACCATGCCCAAGCGATTTTTATTTTCTTCTGCTCAGAAATTTATGTGGCTTTTAGGGAACATTATGAATTTATAGGTATCATTTGCATAGTTCGACCATTTTAATTCTTGAGCAGAGGGTATTGCTTCGTTGCAACCCATAGAACTTAATTTGGTTTTCATTTTGTCTCAGTTAGAACGACTACTTTGGTTCGTTTCGTCTCAGCGCCGCAAGTCCTGAACGGTAAGTGTCACCATTCGACCCATACGCAACATCATTACGCTGAGTTTCTTTATTGAACTTATGGATACATTCTGAGTTTGATATTTCCCTGTCACTAATTTAAATTCGTAATTGTTTTGATTGCAGGTAACATAGTTCTTCCGTCGAATTGTCATCAGCTATGGTTTATAGCTCGATTTGTATTTCCATACTAATTCAGGGTTACATTCTTCCTTTACAGGTTGGTAAAAATATTTCTTTTCAACTGTTGACTCTGAAGATCTTATGTTGCTTGAATTTGTTTGCTATTGTTATGAGGGAAAGCCTACTCGGCTATTCTATTTTATTGTGTAACGAGAACATATATTAACTTTCTCATTCTCCGTAGTAGAGTTTCGACTCAAACTGTTTAATATTTAATTTGCTCACGGAACCATGTTGACTGGATGTTCTAGTTTCTTTCTATTCTCTGCTATATGACTTGGTTTACGTTGTATTAGCTGATATTTCCGTTAACTCATAGTTGTATATACATTATCGTAGCAGTCGATATATATATACGTTCCTCTATACTGATTTATTTCATGTCTACGTGAATGTACAAACATGGGTTTGATTTAGTTGATTCTATTAATTCGACGCATGATCGTGGCTCAGTATAGAGCATATAAACCAGTGAGTGAAATTATATCAATTTTATCAAATTCATTCGATAAGTAGAATATTGTATTTTTTATATAATTTTTTTTTTGAAATCTCCAGTCAATTAAGATTTCCTTTGTTTACTACCATATTTCTAAATATTTCCGAAACAAAATTTAGGTCAATTAATATGTAAGAATCCTCACGTTTGACCATTATAAATACCTGTCCATGGATAGATTATCGAGACTATGTTGACTTCTCAACCACAGAATTTTAATTCTATTCCAATATAATTTTATAAGGGCTAGTTTTCTATGTGTCCAATCTGCATATCAGTCTATAACATGATGAAATGCTATGTATGAGAACAGACTAATTTACTAGTTATGAATTTGTCAAGCATCTTACTTTCAGTCTTTTTTCCATAGTACAGATATAGAATATAACTGTTAACATTAAATTTTAAATTTTAATTTGCATACTTTGACAATATATATATATATATATATATCTGTGTGTGTGTGTGTGTGTATCTCTAGAGGAATTTTTAACTGTTTAATACCCTATTGTCTGCCTTCATGGCCTACTCATAGCAACTATAAAATTTATTTACATTATCATCGCTATTTAGGTGCTATCTGTAATTTGCAATCAGTTATACTTACACCTGTTTAATTGTTTTTTCCTATATCTCAGTTTAGAATTGTCACCTTTAATTACTTAATATCAGCAACATGAGGCTCTGGAGTTTTTTTTTTTTTTTTAAGCATTGGTATAAGATAGTCAATAACTCTAGTCTCTAGTAAGCACCCCTAGCCAAAATTTGTTAATTCTTTGCTAGTGTATCTCTGTTATTCCAGCAGCTTATGAGTTATGTCTGAAATTTATCTTAAATTTCTTATATGTATTTTCCTGTTAATTATTCAAACTGAACATGTTATAAGCTGAGGATATCATTAATATCAAAATTCATGTTTATTTCACAAAACCGAATTCTTTCCAGGTTTAATTTGTAGTGCAATTAAACCAACTCCTTTCCGGAGCCTATACTAAATTTTCATTGGCGTGTATCTACATCTGTAAGGTATAAACTTACCACGACCACCAGTTATTAATACATGAATCTAATTTTTTTTCTTTTTCTTATGTACTATTTTTTTTTTTGTAGAAGCAGTTTAAAGTTACACTGCAACTATTCTAGGGAATCATTTCTACTCTCTCCAGATTTAAACCACCCCATGGTTTAGAGATTATGGCTGACAGTGTTCCCTAGATTTGTTCCTACTACCATACATAAATTTAGAAGAATTGTCTCTTCTATTTAATTTTGTTAAAATTATGGAATTCCATCACACAACAACTACTCAACTTAATCACTACAACACTTTTCGGCATTGTCTAACAACATCTAATTTAGTTATTTATAAGGTTTGTATGCATACCACTTCTGTGATGACCAGTCCTCCAAACCTTAGAGTTCTTTTATCCACATAACTCACCCCTGAGCTGAGATCCTTCCCCAGGACATACCAACCTCTATCTATTCTGGAGTAGCTTCTTTAAACTTATTCTCCCCAAAGCGTGTTTCTAATTCTGCATCTAGAATTACAGGATGCTTTTATTCCTGTTTTCCTAGGCTTCCCTTATTTAGGGAATTTTTAAAGCTGTTTTCTACTTTTCCAGCTTTTTACCTCTTCCCAACTACTCTCCACCTCATTGGGGAAATCTATATTTTTCCTCAAAAATCTAGATTAGAAATAAATTCTTTCAAGGATTTTTTTGAAAGATTTTTGGGGAAAGTCTTAGCCTCTTTCCATACCTCATGGATTTGGCAAGTGATCTCATAATTCTCATTTGGTCAATATGCATAGAATTATTTTATTCATTTTTCATAATTAAATAATTAATTACATCTACACAATACTTATCCATTGGTGTCCACTCCCCTTTTGATTTAAGTTCAAATGTCTAGATTGAAAGAAAAACACAAAACTAGGGGTGTTACATATTCCCCCCCTGAAAACAAACACCATCCTCGGTGTTGACAACTAACTACCAGAGTTCATTTTGAAAATAGATATGGATATTTTTCCATCATCTCAGCTTCTCTTTCCCATGTAGCTTCTTCAATAGTAAAGTGCTTCCACTGCACCTTTACTCTTGCTACTGTTCGGTTTCTCAATTCAATTTCTTCCCGCTCCAATATTTGAAGCGGCTCTGGAAGGAACTCCCCTTCTGGTTCCACCTGTATCACATTACAATCAACAATGTGATATGTGTCATGTACATATATTTTTAATAACAAAACATGAAACACATCATGAAACCTTAACATGGGGCGGTAGGGCCAGCTTACAAGCCACTGGTCCCACCCTTTCTAACACTTCAAAAGGCCCACAATATTTAGGAGCCAATTTTGCACAACTTCCAGCATAAAGTGTGCTCTTTTTGGGTTTAATATGCAGGTACACATGATCACCCACTTTGAACTCCTAATGCACCCTCTTTTTATCAGCATATCGTTTCTTTCGGTCTTGTGCTGTCTTGATGTTTCTTTGTATTTGTTTGACAATTCTTTCCATTTCTTGTAAAGTATCTGGCCCAAATACTAGCTTATCTTCAGGTTGGCTCCAGCTTAACGGAGTATGACACTTCCTTCCATAGAGTGCTTCAAATGGACTCATTTTGATTAAATATTGATAGCTGTTGTTATAAGAAAATTCAGCTAAATGCAAGTAATCTTCCCATTTTGATGGCCTATCCATCACATACATTCTCATCATATCCTCCAAGATTTTATTTGTTCTCTCTGTTTGACCATCCGTCTGAGGGTGATAGGCAGTACTAAAATTCAATTTAGTGCCCATGCCTCCAAACAGGCCTTTCCAAAAGGCGGCTGTGAACTTAGCATCTCTATCTGAAATAATAATCTTTGGAACCCCGTGTAGTCTTACTATCTCTTTTAGGAACACATCTACTACTTGGGTTGTCCCAAAAGTAGATTTTACAGGTATGAAGTGTGCAAATTTTGTTAAGGTGTCTACCACTACCATCACTGATTCATGCTGGTACTTTGTTCTGGGTAACCCGGTTATGAAATCTATAGAAACAGTGTCCCATTTCCATTCTACAATTGGCAAGGGATTTAAAAGACCAGTTCGATGTTGATGTTCAACTTTGAAAAGTTGACATTCCATGCACCGAGCTAAATAATCTGCCACATCCTTTTTCATTCCTGGCCAAAACAATTTCTTTTTCAAGGCTGTAAGCATTTTCTGATATCCAGGATGTCCTGCATATGGCTGTTTATGGTATTCATCTAGGATCTCTTTTTTCAAAGAATCCACATTAAGGATGTACAATCTTTTTTTGTAACAGATCAACCCTTTCTGGTTTTGAGTGTATTCAGCCATTTCTTTTTTCAGTATTCTCACTTGTAGATCCTCATAATTTGGATCTTGATCTGTCCCCATTTTAACTAGTTCCTATAAATCAAAACTAGCACTACTCCCAATCCTACTTATGTTTTGGCAAGAATTTCTGCTTAGTGCATCAATAATTTTGTTTTCTTTCCCTTTGATATGTTTTATGTCCATATCAAATTCACTCAGAAAATACAGCCATCTGGCTTGTCGAGCATTCAAATCAGTTTGGGAAAAGAAATATTTGAGACTAATATGATCAGTCATCAATGTAAATTTTTTTCCAAGAAGATAGTGTCACCACATCTTCAAGGCATGAATTACAGCAACCAATTCCAGATCATATACACTGTATTTCTATTCATGTTTCTTGAGTTTTCTAGACTCATACGCAATCACAGAATTTTCTTGCAATAGAACTCCTCCCAACCCCTCTCTACATGCATCAGTACACACAACAAACTCTTTGTCAGGATCTACAATCTTCAGTATAAGGGTTGTAGTGAGTTTTAATTTTAGTTGTTCAAAACTGTTTTGGCATTTTCTAGTCCGCTCAAATTTTGTGCCTTTTCTCTGTAGTGAAGTTATGGGATGTGCTATTGCAGAAAATCTTTCCACAAATCTTCGATAATAACCTGCAATTCCCATAAATGATCTCACTGCTGAAACATCAGTCGGCACCGACCATTCTCTAATAGCCTTTATTTTCTCAGGGTCAACAACCAACCCTTGTTTAGAAATAATATGCCCCAAGTATTGAATCTTGTCTTTATAAAATTCACATTTACTGAATTTGGCATATAACTGGTTTTCTTTCAAAGTTTGTAAAACTCTCCTTAAGTGTTCCTTGTGCTCTTCCTCACTTTTCGAATAAACCAAAATATCATCTATGAACACTAGTACAAATTTATCCAAGTACTTGTTCAAAACATTGTTCATCAAGCACATAAAAGTGGCAGGGGCATTTGTCAAACCAAAAGGTAGGACTACAAATTCGTAGTGACCATACTTGGTTCAAAAAGTTGTTTTACTAATGTCTTCCTACTTAATTCTGAGTTGGTGATAACCAGTCCTCAGATCAATCTTGGAAAATATAGAAGCCCCTCTTACCTGATCAAAAAGGTCATCAATTTTGGGCAATGGGTATCTATTTTTTATTGTCAACTTATTCAGTTGATGGTAGTCAATGCACATTCTAAAGGTTTCATCCTTCTTCTTCACGAACAACACTGGTGCTCCCCAAGGAGACACACTCGGTCTGATATAACCTTTATCTAACAATTCTTTCAATTGCATTTTCAACTCCATGAGTTTGGGAGGGCTCATCTGATAAGGGGCTCTAGAAACAGGTGTTTCTCTAGGCACCAAATCGATTGAAAAGTCAATCTCTCTTTTGGGGGGAAGATGAGGAACCTCATCAGGAAAAGCTTCTTTAAACTCCCTTACCACTGGTAAAGTGTCTAGTGGGTTTTCTTTAGGTGGTTGTCCTAGTTCTTCAACATGTATAACATATACTTGATACCCTTTCCTAGCTGTTCTTTTTAATTTCAGAGCTGATATTTGTCTTACAAAGATTGGCTTTGGTTTTCCTTTGAGTATAAATGGTCTCCCCTCCTCATCTATGCAATGCAGAGTTTTATCCCAACAGTTCATCATAACCTTTCTCTTTTCTAACCAGTCCATTCCTATCATCAAGTCATATGAGCCTAGGGGTAGAATGTTTAAGTTTACTTCTATCTAAAAATCAGTTAATTTAATTGATGTTTGAGGTAACTTATGAATTACTTTTCTCTTGGTGCCAGTGGCTAACTGGACTAAACAAGACTGCTGAAATTTTTCAGTCTTAAGTTTGCATTTCTCTACAACTTGTGGACTAATATAACTCAAAGAAGCACCCAGATCAATAAAAACGGTAATAGATTGGTCAGCAATCTTACCTCCCATCTCGGCCATAGTAGCTTGGTGTTCTGCTTGTCGGTTCTCTAAGGCTACACTAATAGTGGGTACATTCCTTGCTATATCATTCACTGTGGTAGCTTCTCGATCCCTCATAATCATCTGAATATTTTGGTGTGAACAATCCCTCAACAGATGAGGTTTTCCGCAGCCCCAACATTTCAAAGGCTCCCACATTTTAATTGTTCCTTCCTTTTATTATCTCCATCTATTTGTTTTAAACCAATTTGGGATTGAGCAGTTTGGCTTTCCTTTGGTTTATTAAATT
The DNA here is from genome assembly GCA_034641835.2 of Pinus albicaulis. Classification (NCBI taxonomy): domain Eukaryota; kingdom Viridiplantae; phylum Streptophyta; class Pinopsida; order Pinales; family Pinaceae; genus Pinus; species Pinus albicaulis. The sequence continues at coordinate 582,785 of JAXQQM020065779.1, read as the reverse complement.
TTTTTCCGCTGATGATCCCTACTAAAGTTCTTCAAGTAAGCTGGTTTCTGTTTCTTTCCTTTGAGTTCACCCTTCTTTACCTAGCTTTTCCCATGCTCACTCTTTCCTTTAAACTACTCGTAGCATAATCTAGCTTTTCTCACCGCTTCATCCATAGTTTTTGGATTATCGAACTCTATTTTCTCCTTGTACACAGCAGGAAAAAAGTTCAAAAACCTTTGCACCTTTGCATTCTCTTCACGAATATAAGGAACATACCTTAACAGATTTGTAAACTTCGTGGCAAACTCATCTATGGTGAGCTATCCCAATTTGAGTTTGTGGAACTCCTTTGCTTTATCATCATAATAACATTCGTTCAAATAGCGGTTTTTAAAATTTACTTGGAAATCTTCCCAAGTCATTGTTTTCTCATCAATGGCATGAACCATTTTCGTCTCTTGTAACACCTCCAGTTTAATTATTATTATTATTATTTTTTTTTCTGCTTTCCCCGACATACTGGGGTTTCCTCTCTATTCACCTAGTTATTTGAATAATGAGTTCAGAATTTGTAACTTTACTTCCCTCTTGATATAGTTTCCTCTAACCACCTAGCATCTCCATCTTCATAAAAACATTGAACACTCCACCTATATTCCTTTCAACCACATATATATATATATATATATATAGCTATATATCCATACCCCTTTTCATTATCATGGGATGTGTCTCTTTTTTTTTTTTAAACATAATATGAATCTAGGCTAGATGGACATACATAACTTTCAATAATCTCACCTAACATCTATATATATATTCAACACATATACCTTTTGAATCCACCTATATATTCAACACCTCTTGTTAAAATCAGTGAATCCACATATATATATATATATATATATATATATATATATATATATATATATATCATTATTTATATATACCACATATATATATAAACCCTTTTTAATAATGTTGAATTGAATGTACACATATATATGTATCCTATATATATACATATATAACACCTATTTCGAATCATGTAATATAACCCTTTAAAATCAAACACATCATACAAGACGTTAACATCATCTCCTCGTAAAAGATCATCACTTCTTACCATTTGAGATTTCATATTCTAAGATTGTTATATTTCCATTTTTACATCCTCATGATATAAGATTTTTATATCATCACCCCTCTTCACATAATATAAGTTTATTATATTCTCATTTACATCCCTAGAAGATGTGAGGGACGATACATGAAATGGTTTTATTCATTCCCATACTGTGGCACGGTGGCATATATATGCGTGCTCCCTCCTCGATATAACAATTAGTTGAGTGTTACACCGAAGGTCTACAGTCTTATCATACCTATTTTATGTACCCTATACCGTCATATAAGATCTACACACTATCTCTTTCCCTTGCATCGGTACATGTAATTCACCCATAGTAAATCCCTGCCCCTTTTGATACGTGATAAATTTATGAGGTTATTGTTAGATGGAGTGGTCATATGGTTTACCGGCCATGACGGCGGTCTGCATGCAGCTCCGTTGTTTTTTTTTCTGTACTGACCGCAGTACTTCACACAGTCGGGCGCAGGAGAAAATACACGCGTCCCATTCTAATACGATGCATCTTTCAAAGTCACAGGTTTACCTACTCTACATGGTTTCTAAGATCCATCTTGGGATCACATGCCGCGCACTTTCATTACAGACTAGGGTTTTAGTCTCTGCAATTTGCGCTAACCTGATTCGAATGTCCCGCTCGTCCTTTGGTCGATCCAAGGTATTAGGGTTGCGTTTTCTCCCTTTTAACCCCAACTCGGATCCTGATCATTTCATTTTCCCTTTTAACCTCTTACTTCAGCCTGCAGGAAGTTGAAGCGTTTGCTGTGCGTGCCCCAAAGGCGTGGGATTTACCCTCAGCACCTTGGTGCTCAGATTTTTCTGAACCGCTCCTTGTCTTCATCTTTTACGCATCAGTTTTTTTTTTTTTTTATACTACAGGTCTGGTTGTTTTCTGGCTAGTTTCGGCATAGGTCTCAATTTCTTTTCTTTTTTTGTCTTCTATGTTTATCATTCGTTCAATAACGCATCCCTCCACAAATCTGACTGGTAAAATGTTTGTTTGGCCCATTCGGTCATTTGTTGCAGGTACCCTGTACCCCGCCCAGTCACTGGGTTCCTTTCGTGTCTATTAGCTCCAGTTCTGCATTGGTTCGATTGAAATGGATTCTATACCTACCTAAGTTTCATCCGCGTGACTGAAACGTAGTGAGGGTGAAATGAGAAATTTTTTTCAATCGGTAGTTCTATTATGTGCATTCAGCTGGCTGGAATCCCGTTCGGTATGACAAGATTCAGAGCCGTGGCTTAACACCGCATTTTCCAGCGCAGTCATTTCCCTTTCCCTTTCAGTTAAGTACTAGCACCTCCTTAATCTACAGAAGTGATTATGTTTAATATGCTGAGTATAGTGTGATAGGTATTTTTAAATTCGCATCAATAGCTAAGCTTTAGGTGAGTAACCTCACGCATAGCTATCGGCAGTTACCCAACGCAGCGCTACTGTTCCTAATTTTTTATTTTTCTCTTCCATACATTTATTTTGTTTTTCAATGGGCCTCAAGAAGTTTCAAGTGGATCCACCACTGTTACCTCGTTAATATGCTGTTAACATTGTTTAGATTTCAACCTTTGTTTTAAATGAATAAATTCCATTTCTCGGCTCCGGAGCAGGAGGAGAAATATTATATTAACGTGGATAGGTACTTTAATTCCAGCTACACGAAGTAACATCCATTTAAAGTTAGAAATATTATCCCTTGTTTTTCTATTGTTATTACGTCTCTGGCGAGATCAGCGCTACTAGTCACCTACTGGTTTGTTTTTCAATGCCGAAATGCTAACATTTACACGCATGCACTATTTTATCTGGCTTTCATGTTTACGCAGGTGTTAAGTACTGTTAACTTCCATTGTCACCGCTTAAAGGAATACCTCAAATGGTTTCCCGCACACCGAAATGAAAATGATTTCGTATGGTGTATGGTCTAGCCGATCCGACGGCGGTCATATTGAAAGAATCGTTTTAATCTATTACTGTAATGGATAATAATATCATTTTATGTTTGGATCTAGCCGATCCTGCGGTGATTTCACAGTGAGAATCATTGTTTTATTTGATTATACCGTGCAGACATAGCCAAGCGTAGGACGCATGCTTTTAAATGATGACGCGCATGCGATTTGGTAGTTTTCAAAGTTTATTTAAATCACACCACTTCTCTTAACTAAGAACGAAAGGATTCTTAATTAAATTATTTTGATTTGGATATTAATGTTATATCTTTCCAAGCGGAGTTTCGTGTAGTGTCTCCAATATAAAGTTTGCAAATATATATTTGTTTTATATATATATATATATATATATATATATATGTAATGCCCATGGAAAATAAGGTGGTTCGAAGATTTTTCTCTAATATTGTAGACTTTAAAATAGAAGTTCTTTTCATTCATATCTCTTAGTTTGGCTTTAGGAGGAGTTTAACAATTATAACTTACTAGTATGCTCGGTTATGGTATTTCCCATTTTTTTTCTTTGTATGTGTCTACATTCAGATTGTAGATTCCTCTATATAGATATGTAAGTACGAATCTTATCTTATAAGCAGAAGCAGATTAAAGTTAACCCAACTCTTTTTTTTTTTTTCTGTAGAAGTAATAATCCTCCAGACTTAAACCAACAGTAATTTAAGAATTTTGCTAGATACATGTCTACTGGTTTGTTTTCTACAACTGTGCAGAGATTCTAAAGGGAAGTTCTCATGATTATTACAGCTAAAGGTAGCATTACTTTTGGATTTGGAATTAACTCAATATAGCTATTTTAATGTCTTTTCTTCTCTTTTATTGCACTAGGTAGATATCGGTTCTGCTATCATATTTTTCTAATATACCTATGAGAATATAATTTCACCTCTGTATACATCAGAACCAAGCTAGTATTTAATTACCTATGGAGACTAAGTACCTTCAGATTTAAACCGACCTTGGTTTAAAAATTCTGTAGGTTTCTACTTCATAGATTTCCAGTCTACAACTAAACAGAATTTTGGAAGGTGGCTGCCTTAAAATGAATTATGTTAAATGTAGTACTAAAATCACTCATAAAAATCAATTTTCTTTTATATGTAGCCAATTCATTCCATAATAATTCAAAATAACAAGACTATCAGCAACATACCACTAGTGCAATTGACCAACCTCCCAACCTTAGAGTCCTCTTTGTCTCCCAGAACTCACCCCCGAGCTGAGATCACCTCCTTCATAGATCAACCTCTGATCTTCTTAGGAGCAGCTTATTTAAGCTCATATTTCCCCAAAGCATGTTTCTAATTCTGCGTCCAGAATAGCAGGATGCTTTCTTTCCTGTTTAGCCTAGGCTTCCCATTTTGGGATTCTTTAAAGCTGTTTTATGCTTTTCCTCAGCTTTTCCAACTTTTCTCACCTCTTCCCAACTACTTTCCTCTTCATTGGGGAAATTTAGATTCCTCCTCAGAATCTAAATTAATTTCTTTCAAGGATTTTTGAAAGATTGTGGGGATTTGTTGCCTTATCCATCCTCATGGATTTGGCAAGTGATCTCTAATTCTCATCTTGGTCAAAATGCACAATCAATTTATTTATTTCCTCAAATTAAATATTCAAATACATTCACATCATACTTATCCTTTGGGGTCCACTCCCCTTAGGACTTAAAGTTCACATGTCTAATTTTTCAATTTCAACACAGAAATTGGGGGTGTTACATATTCCCCCTCTGAAAATAAACATCGTCCTCAGTGTTGTTATTCAACTACTAGAATTCATTTAAACAAAAATGGATATTTCTCCATCATTTCAGCTTCCCTTTCCCAGGTAGCTTCTTCAGCAGTAAAGTGCTTCCACTGCACTTTTACTCTGGCCACTATTCTGTTTCTCAATTCAATTTCTTCCCCCTCCAATATTTGAAGCGGTTCTGGCAGAAACTCCCCTTCTGGTTCCACCTGTACAACATTCCAATCAACTATGTGAGAAGCATCATGCACATATCTTTTTAATAATGAAATATGAAACACATCATGCACTCTAACATGGGGTGGTAAGGCCAGCTTGTAAGCCACTGGTCCCACCCTTTCTAATACTTCAAAAGGGCCACAATATCTAGGAGCAAGTTTTGCACAACTTTCAGCATAAAGTGTGCTCTTTTTGGGTTTGATGCGCAAATACACATGATCTCCTTCTTTAAATTCTCGGTGCACTCTTTTCTTATCAGCATAGATTTTCTGGCGATCTTGTGTTGTCTTGATATTTCTTTGTATCTGTTTGACAATTCTTTCCATCTCTTGTAGTGCATCTGGTCCCAACACCAGTTTATCCTCTGGTTGACTCCAGCTCAAGGGAGTACGACACTTTCTCCCATAGAGGGCCTCAAACGGACTCATCTTAATAGAGGATTGGTAGCTATTATTATAGGCAAACTCAGCTAGATGTAGATACTCTTCCCACTTTGATGGCCTATCCATCACATACATTCTCAGCATATCCTCCAAAATTTGATTAGTCCTTTCTGTTTGCCCGTCAGTTTGAGGGTGATAGGCAGTACTAAAATTCAGCTTAGTACCCATCCCTGCAAACAATCCTTTCCAAAACACTGCTATAAACTTAGCATCCCGATCTGAGACAATTACCTTGGGAACTCCATGAAGCCTTACTATCTCTTTCAGGAAAACGTTTGCTACTTGAGCTGTTCCGAAAGTAGATTTCACTGGTATAAAGTGAGCAGCCTTGGTTAAAGTGTCTACTACCACCATTACTGAATCATGTTGGTATTTGGTTTTAGGTAGTCCTGTTATAAAATCCATGGAAACTGTATCCCATTTCCATTCTGCAATTGGCAAGGGATTTAAAAGCCCTGCTGGGTGTTGATGCTCAACCTTGACTAACTGACATTCCATACATCTACTTAAATATTCTGCCACATCTCTCTTCATTCCTGGCCAGAACAACTTCTTCTTCAAGGCTGTTAACATCTTTTGGTATCCTGGATGTCCTGCATAGGGCTGTTTGTGGTACTCATCTAAAATTTCTCTTTTCAATGACTCTATATTTGGAATATACAACCTGTTTTTGTAATAGAGTAGCCCTCTTTGGTTTTTAGTGAAATCAGTTTTACCCCTTTTCTATAGTTTCACTAAGAGTGCTTCATAGTTGGGATCTTGATTTGCTGCTTTTTCCACCAATTCCTCTATCTCCATCTGGGCACTACTTCCAATATGGTTTATATTTTGACAAGCATTCCTGCTTAATGCATCAACAACTTTATTCTCTTTTCCCTTGATATGTTTTATATCCATATCAAATTCACTTAAAAAAGACAGCCATCTGGCTTGTATTGCATTCAGCTCAGTTTGAGAGAAGAAATATTTGAGACTAATGTGATCAGTCATCAATGTAAACTTTTTCCCGAGAAGATAGTGCCGCCACATTTTCAAAGCATGTATAACAGCTGCTAATTCTAGATCATAGGCACTATAATTCTGTTCATGGGTTTTCAGTTTTCTAGATTCATAGGCAATAACTGAATTTTCCTGCTGTTGAGAAGGTAAATCCCCTCTGCGGACAGAGGCGATCCCTACTAGCCCAGCAGGGGTCTAGCAACAAACAAACAATGCTATGACGCAGGCTCCTAGTTACGAATGAAAGATTTGGGATAAGAACCTACCTGGATTCCAGCGCTCGATCAGAAAAAGAGATGTCCCCGTCCTTCAGTCCTGGCAGATCACAATCCTTCCACGATCTCCGTGGATGAACACCTGCACACAGAAAGAACAAACAGATACAAGCATAGGAACCAGCATACGTAACTAAACATCGGTCAGAAAAGACATTACTCGCATTAACATAATGGAAAAAGGAGTGGAACCATAATCATAGTCATCTATTAAAGTGGTAAACGAATAGAAGTTACAACCAAGTTCTGACGTCGCAGCTTCCTTCGAACGGGTCTCCGGTCGTCCACGTCTCGCAAAGCTCGCCAAGGAAAGGGAAACCTCTCCAGAGTCTCGTAACAATGGTCTCCTTGTTCGAATGGGCCTTAAGGGAAAGGAAGGATTCTTTTCAGCACAAAGGCGCTTGGGAATAGGAGATGCAAAGCTTCAGCACTTCCAGACTATCATCCTTTCAGCCCCTTCATCAATGGATGAAGGCTATATTTGTAGAGGAGAGGAAGAGGTTGAGATCCCTACAATAGTGGAAGGGAGGCCTTATCCTTTGGGAGGTTCCCCATATGGTGGAAACAAGAGGCCAAAGGAGGAAGGTCGTGGTTATTCAGGCGAAACCACTCCCGATGACTCATCCACGAAGTTGTTGTAATCGAAACTTCGCCTCTTTTTTTAAAAAACTTTCCATAAACAGAGTGGCGCGGGTACAACACTGGGACAGAGCGCCAATTGGCGCGGGCTCAATGTTAATTTTCCCCCATTGGCGCGAGTACATAACGGGCTACCAGCGCCAAGGCAAAAACAGGTGTTTTTAGGGGTCTGCTCAGGAAATGATCAACAGAAGGAATGTTTTCCTCATGGAAAGGGATGAAATGATGGTATTTGCAAGGCATGACACTGCTTATTGGTCACAGAAACGACCCTCCAATGGGCGAGATGGGAATTGCAGGGATGGTGACAAATTACTGTGTAACAGATGCCCCCTAAAGTATGAGGCCCGAGAGAGAGAGGGGTGAAATGCTTTACGAGAACATGTTCAACTGAAGGCCCGCCGTCGGAAAACCTGCGCAGAAAGATACAACTGATATCTCAAGTACATGATGTATATATGGTATGGACGCAGCCATCCGAAACAGAGTATGCTATAATCCGGATCCGGGGCATGGACGCAGCCATCCAACTAAGATCAAACAAATAGACTCAGGTATGGTCGCAGCCATCCAATCAGTGAGTCATGTACATAATGATAATAATCCACAATCGCAGCCTGGATTACAACAGACACAATCCAGGGTCTTGCGCTCCATCTCGACCCAACCAAAGTACAAGTTCAAGCATGCGAATATGTGAGCTGAAGTCGAACATGCAAGAACATCGTCTGATTACCAGCCAATGATGAAAGCTGTTAACAGACGCGAGAGAAACCACCAATAATGACAATGGTCCTCAAGGTACTACGGGTACAATCTACGGCGTGTGAATAAATGAGTTGACGTCGAACACCCGCAGAATCATTCGATCGGAAGTCAATGATGTAAACTTCACGTCGAATGCGACGAACCTGCCATTGAGGCATGCAGGCTCCAAGGTACCATTAGGAGTCTCTAGACCAACTTCCTGGATAATGAGTTGAAGTCGACAGGAAGTGACCTTGATCGAAGGTGGGCCATAATGATTCCCACATCATCGACGCGAGACAGAGGAACATAATGTTTTGTTGTGAATTAAGACCATATGAGAAACAGAGGAAGGTTGATATTTGCAGAGGCCAACTTCTCTTGAACATATGAACGGCACGACAATGGACTTGGCAGTATTTGACATCAACGGATCAAAGGTCATGGCGACGAGGCGGTGAACAGATGAGAGGTCAAAAGAGATTACCCAAACCCATGGAAGCAAAGTGAAGCAGCGAGATGAGATGTCCCCAACCCGACACGAATGCAGACAAGTGCCATGTTCAAGAGCGACATACTGCCGACGACAACGACGATGGTTCCATTTTTCCCTCACCATTTCTGGCGAGTACCCCAATTATTTTTGATAACAAGCTTGAAGGGGATAGCATATGCTTGTGATATAAGTCCGCCCTTCGGGCGAATCCATCCTAGTGCATTTAACGAGTCCTAGGAAGGAGAAACTCGGAGAACGTCATTTCGACGAAATCCAATGTCATCAAGGTTTAACGAGTCTGACAAAGGAAGAACTCGGCGTCTTTTCATGTTTAGAGAGTTTGAAAAGACAGCGGAAAAGAAAACTCCACAGGTCCCTTTTCGTAAGTAGTTCCCCAGATCCGAAAAGGTAGAAAACAATATCCGGGAAAACCTCCTAGTCGCGATAGGCTAGGGTATTCCTTTTTCGTAATCAATCCATCCCAGCCCGAAAAAGGGTTAAACTTATATTGGGTGAATGTCGATTCGTGTCCATTTTAACGAGATCGAAACGACAAGGGCCTCGGCAATCTTTTCATGTTTAGAGAGTCAGAAAAGAGCTGAAAGATGACTCCTCCTGGAGGAACGAGTGGTATAAAGGGTAGCAACTGGTTCCGGTAATGGTGGAACTACTCTGAACAAATAAAGGTCGAGAGGTTGGCTAACAAGACCACTCATAGTAGCGGTTCCTCAGGAACGGGTAAAACAACCAAGTGAAGGCATATGATCGGCCAAGCAGATAGTGACAATGGAGTGAGAAAACCAAGGCTCATCTGGCAAAAACAGGCTGATAAAATGACCATCACAAGAGGTAAAATGGGAAAGGTTTCATTTTTACACAAGCTTGAAATCAGGAAACTCTGCTTGAAGTTGGTTTCATTTTTACACAAGCTTGAAACAAAGATAAACTATGCTTGAAACCGGTTTCATTTTTACACAAGATTGAAACGGAAACAAACTATGCTTGAAAAATTAAGCATGCCCCCAGCATGGTGACTCAATTCGAGGTACATGCCCCCCAAGCTTCAATCCATATGTAAGGCGGATGGAGTGAAGGTTCAAATTACGAGATCAAGAGAAAGACTCGACTGGGATTTTACGAGATCTAACAAAGACTCGAATTGAACAGGAACGTGTTTCATTATTTTAACGAGGTTGACACATTAAAAGAACTATCCTCAGGACACCTTGTTTCATTTTTTAAGGAGCTTGACACAAGACAAGGAACTATGCTCCGACAACCTTGTTTCATTTTTTAAGGAGCTTGACACAAGACAAGGAACTCTGCTCCGAGATCCTGGTTTCATTTTTTAAAGAGCTTGACCCAGGGAGGAAACCGTGCTCTAACCGACTTACATCAAAATGAACAAGAAGGCGGTGCTTCCAAGAGTTCCACTCCTGATGGAAGGGAAACATCCTGGAAGTCAGGACCCAATGCCCCCAGCACATTATGCACAATGGCATCATCACTGAACACAGGCACGGGGTAAGTAGCCACATAGTTGACCTGCGGTGGAGCAGATACAACGGGTGGATAGAAACCAGGAGGGGGTGATGGCGGACCAGATGCCATATTAGGACCAAAGAACGAAAGCTGATCAATGGTCACGATCCTTCCTTCATGCGGAAAACAGGCCACACGAAAGAGGGAGGAGACGAGCGCTCCCATGGCATAGGTGTAATCGCGCCCCAAAAGCAGATTGAAATCCAAGGGGCCTGGAACGACCATCACGTCCATATGGACGGTTTTTCCTCCCAAAGTAACCGGTAACCTTGGAAGGATCCCCAACGGTTGACTCGTTCTTCTATTGAATGTCAACAGATTCTGCGTAACGGGCGCAAGCAGCGGCGAACCGAAAGCTTGCCAGGTAGTTGATGACAGAATACTAACAGAGGCACCTTCGTCTATAATGGTGCTGGGTACAACCAGACCAAGAGCCTGTATTGTGATCTCGAAAGGCACGTAAGACGGAAGGCGGAATCCTGCAAATCGACTCCAATCAAAGGAAGCGACCAAACTACTCGGAGGGGCTACCATCGACATGCGAAGGTCTTCCCCTGATGTTACGGAAGAAGGAGCATCCTCCATAACCTCCATCTCGAAGGCAGGAGGGATATCTTCCGGAGCCTCCATCATGGGAGGCGAAGGAGGAGCTTCTTGAAGTACAGGGACAGGAGAATCTTTCTCCAAGTCTGAAGAATCTGAAGAGATCAGAAGGACATGGGGGGTGTGAGATCCACTCTCGACAGAAAAGACCTGGTGCACCGCGGACGGGGCCAGTTCAACCGATCCTACGACCAATGGTTGGTCAAGGACGGATTCGTGAATTTGAATTTCTGGGGGAGTGGGATCGACCAAGGATGACTCTTGACCAATCGTAGGATCAGCTGGCGGAGGACTCAAAGAAATCCGATTATAACCAGGTGGAAGGCGTGGTGTAGAACCGGTTGGGTTGTCCAAAACTCGTTTGGCTTCATCCATATAAGGACAAAGGTGAATGGCATGGTGCCCTTCACACAACTTACAGGGATTGGTGATCTTACCCTGCTTCTTAGAGTTCTTATCAACAGCAGCTGAAGACGTGCCCCCAACTTGACTCCCGAAGCCAAAGACAACGGTGGGGGACCGTTGGACCATACTTCGAGTACCTTGGGAATGCCAGGGCAGTCTCGAAGAAGATGGTCTCCCGTGCACAAAATGCAGGGGAACTTGACTTTCCGAGGAGGGTTGGAAGGGTTATCAAGAGGAGACGTTTCAGGAGCAATAGCAGCACTTTTAATCTCTCGCTTATCAGACTTCTTCTTCTTTGTCTTATTCTTCTTCTTCTTAGCCACCTGGTTACTCGAATCCAGACTTTCACCAGGCGAAGAGGAGGAGGAGGACTCAGAAACAGGCGAAGAAGGGGAGAGGTCCACCTTAGAATCAACATGATGTGGTTCGGGTGGAGGAACTGATTGACCAGTAACGGAGACATTCGGGACAACAGAGGTTGAGAACAACCAAACGGGCAACCCAACAGTTAACCCAGGAAGGGACAACGTCGCCATGTAAGGAGCACCAACATTTCCAAAAGGAGGAAAATGACCAGGATTCCCTTCTGAAGGGATTCCTTGGTTGGTAAACTCTGAAAAAGTTGCCATCAAAACTCAAAACCACACACGGGCTGAAAAAGAGTTTAAGACACACGATCAAACGGCCAACAAGCAATATCTAAACGGGCGTGTAATCGTGGGCGATTAATTTTACCACATTGGAAAGTAAGAAATTCTACCGTTTCATATTTTAAGAGTCGAGAAACGATAAAAAGGTGACTCTATCTCTTTCAGAGTTGACACAAGCGTGAAAGGACAAGCGCTTGACGGTCTTTTCAAGTTTAGGGAGTCAGAAAAGACCAAATGACTGCTCAGGGAAAAACTAGGCACAAAGGGTGTACCAAATATCCGTGAACTGCAATATACACCTTGGTTTCAAAATGAAACAGGAATCGACCAAGGACTTTCCGTACGTGCAGGTAGTCTCCCCGAATGCTGTGTTCGGTGTATCACGGGTAAAAGGCGGCAGACTCGGCTTCCTGTGGATAAAGGATTGCAAACCTATAGGGGTCTCCCTTTATATACTCGACAGTACGGGGAGCGCAAGTCCGTACTAGTGCTGTCTAAAGCCAATAGGCGAACGACAGCTGCTAGGTTTAACGACGCCGGAACACGTCTCTAGCCTAGACCTTCTAAATATGTTGCGTTAAGTTCCAATGTTGCCTTAGGTTAATTGAATGAATTTTACAGTTGATCTTCAATTAAGTTTCAATTTTCAGGCCTTATCGTATGTAGTGTCTCCTAAATGCAAGCTATATGCCACGATGCAACATTTCGTTCGATGAAAACTAGTTAAATGAGAGTTGAGAGCTTTAATACAAACGAAATGAGCGGAATACAAACAAGAATGTCTCTAATGCAACTAATGCAATTGCACATTTTTCATTCAAACACTAATCACTAGTGATACGGAAAAGATGACAATTTGCACTAATTAAAAAACAAAAGAGATTATATTTTTTTTTAAAATTTTCAATGTCTAATGGCTAATGTGCATTGAAAACAAAAGGAACAATTAGAGAAATGATAACTAAGAGAGCAAAGCAAACAACCAAATCTCTAAATCGACCCAAAGTCTCTCAAATCGAAGAAAGACTCAAAAACACCCCAATGGACCGTGTGATCTGGGTCCAAAGCAAGGGCAAACGAATCCTGAATGAAAGAACGAACAAACACCCAAAAGACGCAACAAAACAATCAAAGACTGCTAAGAGGGCATGGAGGGTTAAGCAACAAGTCGACAGGACAATCAAGACACCAAAGCTCCCAAGGAGGGCTCGATTCACTATGCCACTAGATGCCCTAGGGCTCAAATCGTGAAACCGATAGACAGAGGCAAACAACCAAAGGATAGCGGTGAATTCCGGTCAAACAAGACTCCAATACACTCAAACAATCAGGAAATCAAGAAGAAAAGTATTGGTCAAGCTCAGAAAGCCAAAAATTGAAGAAACTCAAAAAAGTCACAGGGGTGGCGCGACTGTGGCCTTGAAACTAGCGCCAGAGGCCGAGTGGCGCGAGACAGACAAATGCAACACGCGCCAAGTGGCGCGACTGTCAGGTAAAAACCCGCGCCAGTCGAATTCTTCAATGAAAACTAAAAAACAAGCTAATCTGAGAAAAGACCAACACAAGCTAAGCAAACCACAAGGCTAAAATAATGAAAGAACCCAACCCAGAAGGTTCATCAAGCAAGGAGAAACAATCAAAGCGAACCAATCATAAACGAGACAAGGAAAACCGGACGGCTCCCCGGTGGAGTCGCCAATTTGTTGAGAAGGTAAATCCCCTCTGCGGACAGAGGCGATCCCTACTAGCCCAGCAGGGGTCTAGCAACAAACAAACAATGCTATGACGCAGGCTCCTAGTTACGAATGAAAGATTTGGGATAAGAACCTACCTGGATTCCGGCGCTCGATCTGAAAAAGAGATGCCCCCGTCCTTCAGTCCTGGCAGATCACAATCCTTCCACGATCTCCGTGGATGAACACCTGCACACAGAAAGAACAAACAGATACAAGCATAGGAACCAGCATACGTAACTAAACATCGGTCAGAAAAGACATTACTCACATTAACATAATGGAAAAAGGAGTGGAACCATAATCATAGTCATCTCTTAAAGTGGTAAACGAATAGAAGTTACAACCAAGTTCTGACGCTGCAGCCTCCTTCGCCGCGGGTCTCCGGTCGTCCACGTCTCGCAAAGCTCGCCGGGGGAAAGGGAAACCTCTCCAGAGTCTCGTGACAATGGTCTCCTTGCTCGAATGGGCCTTAAGGGAAAGGAAGGATTCTTTTCAGCACAAAGGCACTTGGGAATAGGAGATGCAAAGCTTCAGCACTTCAAGACCCTCAGCCCTTCAGCCCTTTCATCAATGGATGAAGGCTATATTTATAGAGGAGAGGAGGAGGTTGGGATCCCTACAATAGTGGAAGGGAGGCCTTATCCTTTGGGAGGTTCCCCATATGGTGGAAACAAGAGGCCAAAGGAGGAAGGCCGTGGTTATTCAGGTGAAACCACTCCTGATGACTCATCCACGAAGTTGTTGTAATCAAAACTTCGCCTCCTTTTTTAAAAAAATTTCCATAAACAGTGGCGGCAGATTTTGCTCTTGTGGGATAAAGAGCTAATGGGCACGGAGCTCGGTGTTAATTTCCCCCATTGCATTGGCGCGAGTACACTGTTCAGCCCTCGCGCCGATGCAAAAACGAGGTGTTTTTAGGGTTACGCTCAGGAAATGATCAACAGAAGGAATGTTTTCCTCATGGAAAGGGATGCAATGATGGTATTTGCAAGGCATGACACTGCTTATTTGTCACAGAAACGACCCTCCAATGGGCGAGATGGGGATTGCAGGGACGGTGACAAATTACTGTGTAACACCTGCAATAGGACTCCTCCCAATCCTTCTTTACAAGCATCTGTACATATCACAAATTCTTTATCAGGATCTGCAATTTTCAGGATAGGGGCTGAAATGAGTTTTTGTTTTAATTGCTCAAAATTGTTTTGGCATTTTTCAGTCCACACAAACTTAACACCCTTCCTTTGTAATGAGGTTATGGGATTTGCTATAGCAGAAAACCTCTCCACAAACCTGCGATAATAGCCTGCAATTCCCATAAATTATCTTACTGCTGAAACATCAGTTGGGACTGGCCATTCTTTAATGGCTTTTATCTTTTCAGGGTCAACTGCCAACCCTTTTTCAGAAATAATATGACCCAGATATTGAATCTTATCCTTGTAAAATTCACATTTGCTGAACTTGGCATATAGCTGGTTTTCTTTTAAAGTCTGTAACACTATTCTCAGGTGTTCCTTATGTTCGTCCTCATTTTTGGAGTAAACTAAGATATCATCTATGAACACCAGAACAAATTTATCCAAATACTTATTCAACACACTGTTCATCAGGCACATAAATGTGGCAGGGCCATTCATCAAACCAAAAGGTAGAACTACAAATTCATAATGCCCATACCTGGTTCGAAATGGTGTTTTGCTGATGTCTTCTTCTTTAATTCTAAGCTGCTGATAACCAGTCCTTAGGTCTATCTTGGAAAAGACTGAAGCTCCTCTCAGTTGATCAAACAGATCATCAATTCTCGGCAAAGGGTATCTATTCTTAATGGTTAACTTGTTCAGTTGACGATAGTCAATGCACATCCTAAAAGTTCCATCTTTCTTTTTCACAAACAAAACCGGGGCTCCCCAAGGAGACACGCTTGGTCTTATATACCCTTTATCTAACAATTCCTGTAATTGCATTTTCAGTTCCATTAGTTCAGGAGGGCTCATTCGATAAGGTGCTCGGGAAACAGGTGTTGCTCCTGGTACTAGATCGATTGAGAAATCAATCTCTCTTTTGGGGGGGAGATGAGGGATTTCCTTGGGGAAGACTTCCTTAAATTCTCTGATTACTGGTACAAAATCTAGTAACTCTTCCTCAGTTTTCTGTTCTATTTCTTCTACCTGCACTGCATAAACTTGGTACCCCTTCCTAGCTGCTCTTTTCAATTGCAAGGCTGAAATTTGTCTTACAGAAATAGGTTTTTGTTTCCCTTTGAGAATAAAAGGTTTCCCTTCCTCATCTACACAATGCAGAGTCTTATCCCAGCAATTCATCAAGGCTTTCTTCTTTTCCAGCCAGTCCATTCCTATCAATAAATCATATGACCCCAAGGGCAGAATATTCAAATTTACCTCTGTTTGGAAGTCATTTAGCTTAATTTCTGTGCGAGGTAGTTTGTGTGTTACTTTTCTCTTGGTTCCAGTGGCTAGCTGTACCAACCATGATTGTTGGAATTTCTCAGCCTTAAGATGACATTGTTCTACAATTTTTGGACTAATGTAACTCAAAGAAGCACCTGGGACAATCAAAACAGTAACAGGTAGGTCAGAAATCTTACCCTCCATTTCCACCATGGTTGCTTGATGTTCTGCTTGTCGATTTTCCAGTGCTGCACTGATGGTTGGTATATTTCTGGCTATGTCATTGACTGTTGTTGCCTCTCGTTCTCTGCTGATCATATGAATATTTCGATGGGGGCAATCCCTCATCATATGGGGTTCTCCACAGCCCCAACACTTCAAAGGTTCCTTCATTCTGACTGTCCCTTCCTTTTTATTATTCCCTTATACTTGTTTTGAAGCCACTTGGGACAAAGCAGTTTGGATTTCTTTTGGTTTATTGAATTTTTTCCGCTGATGATCTCTACCAAAATTTCTTAGATACGCTGGTTTTGGTCTTTTACCTTTGAACTCACCCTTGTTCATCCAGCTCTTCCCTTGTTCAGCTTTTCCTTTAAACTGCTGATAGCATAATATTTCTTTTCTAACAGCTTCATCCATTGTCTTTGGGTTGTCAAACTCGATTTTCTCCTTGTACACAGTACGCAGGCAATTTAAAAACCTTTGTACCTTTGCCTTTTCTTCTCTAATGTAAGGGACATACCTCAATAAATTGGTGAACTTAGTGACAAACTCATCGATAGTGAGCTGTCCTAATCTAAGTTCATGAAATTCTTTTGCTTTATCATCATAATAACGCTCGTTCAAATAACGATTTTTGAACTTCGCCTGAAAATCTTCCCAAGTAACTGTCTTTTCATCAATGGTATGCACCATTTTTGTCTCTTCCCACCACAGTGTAGCTTTTCCTTGTAGCTAGTACACAGCTAATCTGACCTTCAGATTGCTCTCATATTCATCAACTTGGAAATACTTGATCATGTTCAGAAACCAAGCTTCAGCATCTTCTTCCTTCTCCCCATCATAGGAGGGAGGTTTGATCTTTCGGAATTCTCCGTGCAATTCTCTTTTCTGTTTATATTGATGTCTAGTCGCATCCTCATCCTCAGACTCATCCATCTTTCTTTTTCCAGAACCTTCGCCTTCCTGGTTGTTCCGGGAAGTTAGCTCTCTGATGAGCTTTTCCTGCTCCTTACTAGCTGATGACAACATGTCATTCTAGCTTCTTAGTTCAGCCAATTCTCGTTGCATCCTGTGCAACATAGCCATTATCGGGGCATTGGGATCTGGAGTAGCAAACTCATCACGCAGATCCACATAAATTCCTCCCTCTTCAGCCATTTTAGTACCACTGTACACACTCATAGATCTGATCAGTAAAACAACAAAAAAAAATAAAAAATAAAATAACAATCTCTACACTGCTCAATAACATTCAGAATTCAGTGAGCACGATGACAACAGCCCAGTTTTTTCAACTTGGGCTCTGATACCATTTGTAACACCTCCAGTTTTTTTTTTTTTTTTTTCTGCTTTCCCCGACATACTGGGGCTTCCTCTCTATTCACCTAGTTATTTGAATAATGAGTTTAGAATTTGTAACTTTACTTCCCTCTTGATATAGTTTCCTCTAACCACCTAGCATCTCCATCTTCATAAAAACATTGAACACTCCACCTATATTCCTTTCAACCACACACATATATATATATATATATATATATATATATAGCTATATATCCATACCCCTTTTCATTATCATGGGATGTGTCTCTTTTTTTTTTTTAAACATAATATGAATCTAGGCTAGATGGACATACACAACTTTCAATAATCTCACCTAACATCTATATATATATTCAACACATATACCTTTTGAATCCACCTATATATTCAACACCTCTTGTTAAAATCAGTGAATCCACATATATATATATATATATATATATATATATATATATATATATATATATCATTATTTATATATACCACATATATATATAAACCCTTTTTAATAATGTTGAATTGAATGTACACATATATATGTATCCTATATATATACATTTATAACACCTATTTCGAATCATGTAATATAACCCTTTAAAATCAAACACATCATACAAGACGTTAACATCATCTCCTCGTAAAAGATCATCACTTCTTACCATTTGAGATTTCATATTCTAAGATTGTTATATTTCCAATTTTACATCCTCATGATATAAGATTTTTATATCATCACCCCTCTTCACATAATATAAGTTTATTATATTCTCATTTACATCCCTAGAAGATGTGAGGGACGATACATGAAATGGTTTTATTCATTCCCATACTGTGGCACGGTGGCATATATATGCGTGCTCCCTCCTTGATATAACAATTAGTTGAGTGTTACACCGAAGGTCTACAGTCTTATCATACCTATTTTATGTACCCTATACCGTCATATAAGATCTACACGCTATCTCTTTCCCTGGCATCGGTACATGTAATTCACCCATAGTAAATCCCTGCCCCTTTTGATACGTAATAAATTTATGAGGTTATTGTTGGATGGAGTGGTCATATGGTTTACCGGCCATGACGGCGGTCTGCGTGCAGCTCCGTTGTTTTTTTTCTGTACTGACCGCAGTACTTCACACAGTCAGGCGCAGAAGAAAATACACGCGTCCCATTCTAATACGATGCATCTTTCAAAGTCACAGGTTTACCTACTCTACATGGTTTCTAAGATCCATCTCGGGATCACATGCCGCGCACTTTCATTAGAGACTAGGGTTTTAGTCTCTGCAATTTGCGCTAACCTGATTCGAATGTCCCGCTTGTCCTTTGGTCGATCCAAGGTATTAGGGTTGCGGTTTCTCCCTTTTAACCCCAACTCGGATCCTGATCATTTCATTTTCCCTTTTAACCTCTTACTTCAGCCTACAGGAAGTTCAAGCGTTTGCTGTGCGTGCCCCAAAGGTGTGGGATTTACCCTCAGCACCTTGGCGCTCAGCTTTTTCTGAACCGCTCCTTGTCTTCATCTTTTACGCATCCGTTTTTTTTTTATATATACTACAGGTCTGGTTGTTTTCTGGCTAGTTTCGGCATAGGACTCAATTTTTTTTTTTTTTGTCTTCTATGTTTATCATTCGTTCAATAACGCATCCCTCCACAACGCTGACTGGTAAAATGTTTGTTTGGCCCATTCGGTCATTTGTTGCAGGTACCCTGTACCCCGCCCAGTCACTGGGTTCCTTTCGTGTCTATTAGCTCCAGTTCTGCGTTGGTTCGATTGAAATGGATTCTATACCTACCTAAGTTTCATCTGCGTGACTGAAAGGTAGTGAGGGTGAAACGAGAAATTTTTGTCAATCGGTAGTTCTATTATGTGCATTCAACTGGCTGGAATCCCGTTCGGTATGACAAGATTCAGAGCCGTGGCTCAACACCACGTTTTCCACCGCAGTCATTTCCCTTTCCCTTTCAGTTAAGTACTAGCACCTCCTTAATCTACATAAGTGATTCTGTTTAATATGCTGAGTATAGTGTGATAGGTATTTTTAAATTCGCATCAATAGCTGAGCTTCAAGTGAGTAACCTCACGCATAGCTATCGACAGTTACCCAACGCAGCGCTACTGTTCCTAATTTTTGATTTTGCCCTTCCATACATTTATTTTGTTTTTCAATGGGACTCCAAGAAGTTTCAAGCGGATCCACCACTGTTACCTCGTTAATATGCTGTTAACATTGTTTAGATTTCAACCTTTGTTTTAAATGAATAAATTCCATTTCTCGGCTCCGGAGCAGGAGGAGAAATATTATATTAACGTGGATAGGTACTTTAATTCCAGCTACACGAAGTAACATCCATTTAAAGTTAGAAATATTATCCCTTGTTTTTCTATTGTTATTACGTCTCTGGCGAGATCAGCGCTACTAGTCACCTACTGGTTTGTTTTTCAATGCCGAAATGCTAACATTTACAGGCATGCACTATTTTATCTGGCTTTCATGTTTACGCAGGTGTTAAGTACTGTTAACTTCCATTGTCACCGCTTAAAGGAATACCTCAAATGGTTTTCCGCACACCGAAATGAAAATGATCTCGTATGGTGTATGGGCTAGTCGATCCGGCGGCGGTCATATTGAAAGAATCGTTTTAATTTATCATTGTAATAGATAATAATATCGTTTTATGTTTGGATCTAGCAAATCCTGCGGTGATTTCACAGTGAAAATCATTGTTTTCTTTGATTATACCGTGCAGACATAGCCAAGAGTAGGACGCATGCTTTTAAATGATGCTGCGCATGCGATTAGATAGTTTTCAAAGTTTATTTAAATCATGCCACTTCTCTTAACTAAGAACGAAAGGATTCTTAATTAAATTATTTTGATTTGGATATTAATGTTATATCTTTCCACGCGGAGTTTCGTGTAGTGTCTCCAATATAAAGTTTGCAATTATATATTTGTTCTATATATATATATATATATATATATATATATATATATATATATATAATGCCCATGGAAAATAAGGTGGTTCGAAGATTTTCTCTAATATTGTAGACTCTAAAATAGAAGTTCTTTTCTTTCATATCTCTTAGTTTGGTTTTCGGAGGAGTTTAACAATTATAACTTACTAGTATGCTAGGTTATGGTATTTCCCATTTTTTTCTTTGTATGTGTCTACATTCAGATTGTAGATTCCTCTATATAGATATGTAAGTACGAATCTTATCTTATAAGCAGAAGCAGATTAAAGTTAACCCAACCTTTTTTTTTCTGTAGAAGTAATAATCCTCCAGACTTAAACCAGCAGTAATTTAAGAATTTTGCTAGATACATGTCTACTGTTTTGTTTTCTACAACTGTGCAGAGATTCTAAAGGGAAGTTCTCATGATTATTACAGCTAAAGGTAGCATTACTTCTGGATTTGGAATTAACTCAATACAACTATTTTAATGTCTTTGCTTCTCTTTTATTGCACTAGGTAGATATTGGTTCTGCTATCATATTTTTCTAATATACCTATGAGCATATAATTTCACCTCTGTATACATCAGAACCCAGCTAATATTTAATTACCTATGGAGACTAAGTACCTTCAGATTTAAACCGACCTTGGTTTAAAAATTCTGTAGGTTTCTACTTCATATATTTCCAGTCTTCAACTAAACAGAATTTTGGAAGGTGGCTACCTTAAAATGAATTCTGTTAAATGTAGTACTAAAATCACTCATAAAAAAATCAATTTTCTTTTATATGTAGCCAATTCATTCCATAATAATTCAAGATAACAAGACTATCAGCAACATACCACTAGTGCAATTGACCAACCTCCCAACCTTAGAGTCCTCTTTGTCTCCGAGAACTCACCCCCGAGCTGAGATCACCTCCTTCACAGATCAACCCCTGATCTACTTAGGAGCAGCTTATTTAAGCTCATATTTCCCCAAAGCATGTTTCTACTTCTGCGTCCAGAATAGCAGGATGCTTTCTTTCCTGTTTAGCCTAGGCTTCCCATTTTGGGACTCTTTAAAGCTGTTTTATGCTTTTCCTCAGCTTTTCCAGCTTTTCTTACCTCTTCCCAACTACTTTCCTCATCATTGGGGAAATTTAGATTCCTCCTCAAAATCTAAATTAATTTCTTTCAAGGATTTTTGAAAGATTGTGGGGATTTGTTGCCTTATCCATCCTCATGGATTTGGCAAGTGATCTCTAATTCTCATCTTGGTCAAAATGCACAATCAATTTATTTATTTTCTCAATTTAAATATTCAAATACATTCACACCATACTTATTCTTTGGGGTCCACTCCCCTTAGGATTTTAAAGTTCACATGTCTAATTTTTTTTTGAAACTCAACACAGCAATTGGGGGTGTTACGTCTCCTCCCACCACAAGGTAGCCTTACCTTGTAACTGGTAGACAACTAATATAGCCTTCAAATTGTTTTCATATTCATAGACCTGAAAATACTTAATCATATTCAACAGCCATGCCTTAGCATCTTCCTCCTTCTCCCCATCATAGGAGGGAGGCTTAATCTTTCGGAATCTCCCATGTAATTCCTTTCTCTGTTTAAACTGATGTCTAGTAGTGTCATCTTCCTCAGAATCATCAGAGAACTTGCCTTTCTTCCTCTTTCCAGAACCTTCACCTTCTTGGCTGTTTCGCGAAGTTAGTTCTCTTATGATATTTTCCTGCTCCTCACTGGCTAATGACAGCCTGCCATTCTACAGCCTGCCATTCTAGCTTCTTAACTCAGCCATCTCCCGTTGCAACTTGTTAAACATAGCCATCAAAGGAGTGCTGGGATCTGGCGTGTTATCTTCATCACGCAGATCACATAAATTTCATCTCCTTTAGCCATTGTCCTTTTAGTTCCAGTACCACTGTACACTAACAAAACAACATCAGTAAAATATATATATATATATATATATATATATATATTTTCAACAAGAAATAATTTATACAGTGAGCACAACAAAAACCCAGTTTTCCAACATGGGATCTGATACCATTTGTCACACCTCCTCATTCCAATTTTTTTTGTTTTTTTTCAACTGTTAAGAATATACATATAATTATATATATAAAACCACCTTATTTTTTTCTAGATCATAATTCCACTAACATACTCTCCCATCTATATATATATCCATCTATACCTAGCCATATATATTATTATGCAATCATTATACTTCAAGCCTTATACCTAATACTTTATTTACTCACTTTGATAACATAAAAT
The DNA here is from genome assembly GCA_034641835.2 of Pinus albicaulis. Lineage (NCBI taxonomy): Eukaryota > Viridiplantae > Streptophyta > Pinopsida > Pinales > Pinaceae > Pinus > Pinus albicaulis. The sequence goes on along the minus strand of JAXQQM020065779.1, from coordinate 559,980 downwards.
ATGTATCCCATGATTACACTCAGTAAACTCCCACTTTTAAACTCTCCACTCGTATGTCAACCCATACATATACGATCTTACGTTGAAATTGAAGATCCTTGTAATTGGTTTCATGGCACTAAGACCATGCCACGTCATACATAACGTTATTGTTAAAATGTTTTAATTTGGTTATCCATCTCATGGACTTGACATATAATGTCGTTCGCTTACCAAAATTTAACTTCTCGTTTGGCTTTATCGTTGGCTCAATGATACTATTGGTACCATTAATTATGAATGTTTTTGTGTACCATGCCAAATCCACATGGTACGTGTAGCATTGATGAAATGGAGAATAATTCTCCTTGAGCCTCACAAGATAGCTTGTGGTTAATCTCAGACAGAACGTCCTCATGCCTTGAGTTAATTTTCTTATCTGTATGTGTACTTCATCATGCGATCATATTTAGGGTTTCTGACAAATGGATTTTTTTTTTTCGATCCTTGTGACGATTGCCCGATGGTTGACAAGTGTAGCGTCTGAGACGTTTAGGGTTTATCACCTACATTTTATATTAAACCTCTTTGAATTTCTTGTTCATTCTTCTTCGAGGTTTGTTCCCTTCCAGGCATCATTTCTTGGCTCAAACTCCGACGGTGAGGTGCTATCCCAACGAATTCCAGCATTTTTCTACTTGGACGCAAAGCGTTTCCCTCAACCAGGTAACTCCTTGGTTGCTCTTCATAGTTTTTTTTTAATGCTATCTATGAATTTAAAGTTGGCTTATGCTTCAAATTTCCCTGAGTGTCCTTACCCTACCTTGTAGGTGGAAACGAGATTCGTTCTGGACAATAATGCATAGAAATTTTTGGTTAATTACAACTTCGATGCCCTGGTAATTTTTATTTTCTTCCGCTCAGAAATTTATGTGGCTTTTAGCGAACATTATGAATTTATAGGTATCGTTTGCATAGTTCGACCTTTTTAATTCTTGAGCAGAGGGTATTGCTTCGTTGCAACCCACAGAACTTAACTTGGTTTTCATTTTGTCTCGGTTAGAATGACTACTTTGGTTTCTTTCGTCTCAGTGCCACAAGTCCTGAATGGTAAGTGCCACCATTCGACCCATACGCAACATCATTACGCTAAGTTTCTTTTTTGAACTTATGGATACGTTCTGAGTTTGACATTTCCCTGTCACTAATTTAAATTCGTAACTGTTTTGATTGCAGGTAACATAGTTCTTCCGTCGAATTGTCATTAGCTATGGTTTATAGCTCGATTTGTATTTCCCTACTAATTCAGGGTTACATTCTTCCTTTACAGGTTGGTAAAAATATTTCTTTTCAACTATCAACTCTGAAGATCTTATGTTGCTTGAATTTGTCTGCTATTGTTATGAGGGCTAGCCTACTTGGCTATTCTATTTTATTTTGTAACGAGAACATATATTAACTTTCTCATTCTCTGTAATAGAGTTTCGACTCAAACTGTTTAATATTTAATTCTCTCACGGAACCATGTTGACTGGATGTTCCAGTTTCTTTCTATTCTCTGTTGTACGACTTGGTTTACGTTGTATTAGCTGAGATTTTCGTTAACTCATAGTTGTATATACATTATCGTAGCAATCGATATATATATACGTTCCTCTATACTAATTTATTTCATGTCTATGTGAATGTACAAACCTGGGTTTGATTTAGTTGATTCTATTAATTCCACACATGATCATGGCTTAGTATAGAGCATATAAACCATTAAGTGAAATTATGTCAATTTTATTGAATTCATTCGATAAGTAGAATATTGTATTTTTAATATAATTTTGTTTTTTTGAAATCTCCATTCAATTAAAAGTTCCTTCATTTACTACCAGATTTCTAAATATTTCTGAAAATACATTTAGGTCAAGTAATATGTAAGAATCCTCATGTTTTACCATTATAAATACTTGTCCATGGATATATTATCAAGACTATGTTGACCTCTCAACCACAGAATTTTAATTATGTTCCAATATAATTTTATAAGGGATACTTTTATGTGTGTCCAATCTGCATATCAGTCTATAACATGATGAAATTCTATGTATGAGAACAGACTGATTTACTAGTTATGACTTTGTCAAGCATCTTACTTTCAGTCTTTTGTCCATAGTACAGATATAGAATATACCTGTTAACATTAAATTTTAAATTTTAATTTGTAGACTTTGAAAATATATATATATATATATATATATGCATATCTCTCGAGGAATTTTTCACTGTTTAATACCCTACAGTCTGCCTTCATGGCCTACTCATAACAACTATAAAATTTATTTACATTATCATCACTATTTAGGTGCTATCTGTAGGCTGCAATAAATTATACTTACACTTGTTTAATTTTTTTTTCCTATATCTCAGTTTAGAATTGTCACCTTTAATTACTTAATATCAGTAACAAGGGGCTCTGGAGTTTTTTTTTTTTAAAAGCATTGGTATAAGATAGTCAATAACTCTAGTCTCTAGTAAGCACCCCTAACGAGAATTTATTAATGCTTTTCTAGTGTATCTCTGTTATTCCAAGCACATTATGAGTTGTGCCTGAAATTTATCTTAAATTTATTATATGTATTTTCTTGTTAATTATTCAAACTGAACATGTTATAAGAAAATAATATCATTATATCATAATTCATGTTTACTTCACAAAACAGAATTCTTTCCAGGTTTAATTTGTAGTGCAATTAAACCAACTCCTTTCTGGAGCCTGTACTAAATTTTCATTGGCATGTATCTACATCTGTAAGGTATAAACTTACCACAACCATCAGTTATTAATACATGAATCTAATTTATTTTTTTCTACTTATGTACTATTTTTTTTTTGTAGAAGCAGATTAAAGTTACACTGCAACTATTCTAGGGAATCAGGTATACTCTCTCCAGATTTAAACCACCCCATGGTTTAGAGATTCTGGCTGACAGTGTTCCCTGTATTTGTTCCTACTACCATACATAAATTTAGAAGAATTGTCTCTTCTATTTAATTCTGTTAAAAGTATGATAGCAACTACTCAACATAATCACTACGACACTTTTCAGCATTGTCTAATAGCATCTAATTTAATTATTTATAAAGTTTGTATGCATACCACTTCTGTGATGACCAGTCCTCCCAACATTAGAGTTATTTTATCCACAGAACTCACCCCCGAGCTAAGATCCTTCCCCAGGATAGACCAACCTCTATCTGTCCTAGAATAGCTTCTTTAAGCTTACTCTCCCCAAAGTCTTTTTCTAATTCTGTGTCCAGAATTACAGGATGCTTTTATTCCTATTTGCCTAGGCTTCCCTTATTTAGGAATTTTTTAAAGCTGCTTTCTGCTTTTCAAGCTTTTTACCTCTTCCCAAATACTCTCCACCTCATTGGGGAAATCTAGATTTTTCCTCAAAAATCTAGATTAGAAATAAATTCTTTCAAGGATTTTTTTGAAAGATTTTTGGGGAAAGTCTTAGCCTCTTTCCATACCTCATGGATTTGGCAAGTGATCTCATAATTCTCATTTGGTCAATATGCACAGAATTATTTTATTCTTTTTTCATAATTAAATAATTAATTACATCCACACAATACTTATCCATTGGGGTCCACTCCCCTTTGGATTTAAGTTCAAATGTCTAGCTTGAAAGAAAACATAAAACTAGGGGTGTTACAATATATATATAAGATAAAAATGAGGATATTATTTATTTTATGTGTACAATATTCTTAATAACATTGTGGTGTTAAATGATTGACTTTAGTTGTTTATGGCTAAATATTATTAATATATATTGGTTAAGGTTAACTATCGTTGGTGAGAGTTGTGCATAGTTAACTATGGTTGGTGATTATTGACAATCATTTGTTATTGTATGCAATGGTTGATTAAGTTTGATGATAGTTAAATAATATTGACCATAATTAATAAAAGCTGACAATAACTCTATGTATGTGGGACAATTGTTAATGAAAATTAACTATAGCTCTATATCACCAACTAATAGTTGAATATAATTAAATATTAAACATTCCATGCAGATGACATGGGGTTTTCCCAAGCTATTTAACCATGATTAATTATAATAGGCTATGGTTAAGTAAGGTTCATAATTATTTTCTCCATTAACAACATTCTGAAATAAAACTAGTAATTGGACCACATGTTGCAAAGGAAACGTCATAAGACAATATCATAGGAAAGAGTAGCATTAAACCCTTATTATTTTATGATGATAGTCAAATTGTCACCTTGGATGTAGTTAATATTCAAAACCAACTTGAAAAAGTAGCATTAAACCCTTAGTATTTTATGCTGATAGTGAAATGATTACCTCGGATGTACTTAATACTCAAAAACATCTCGAAATAGTAGTAGCGCTAAACCCTTACTCTTTTATGATGATAGTGAAATTTTCACTTCGGATGTAGTTAATACTCAAAATAAACTCAACAATTTTAAACATTGTGAAAGTGTACAAAACGTTAAGAACTTAAAAATTTGAAACATTGTGAAAGTGTACAAAATCTTAAGAACTTTGTTTCTCTCTTGTATAAGCAAAATACAAAAAAAAGGGAAAAAATATAAAAAGTCAGTAAATTGAAATGGGTCAACATTATTTCAATCTCCAACATGTCATCCTATAGTTAGAATCTCATTGTTTTGCAGGATTTTGTGTTCCATATTGAATTGAGGGTTTGGCTTGCTACTAATACTTTTACACATCGTGGTCATATTCAATATTATGTAGGGGTGCCCAGAATTCATAACCCCGCAAGAAAAAAATGTTCCTTCACTTTTCAGTTACTTAATTGCACCTTCCTAATTGTGGATATTTATTTCATAGTTTGTCTAGGTTGTTCTCATTGGAATGAAACTTTTTCATTTAACTAAAGTATGCATGCCTTGGGAATTTTCATTGTCAACCTTTCTTTTAAGCAGGCATAAAATGGAAACCTTCCAACTTCATCATATTTTGCTTAAAATTGGAGACAACAAAAGTTTAGAATATTTTAGTAAAACTCATCTACCTCCACAAAATCTTTGTTATCACATATACAAATGTGAAGCAGGATTGAAGTAGTGAGTTTGTTGTTTAATTAGTGAATCCATTAGATAAAATAGAAAAGTTGAACCTCAATCATGCCATTGCAGGGACTCTTCCATCTGAGGAAATTCAATAGGCCTTTAAAAATATGGAAAAAAATTAAATTCCGTGACACATAATTTTTCATTAAAATTATATAATCTAATGTTGGACAAGGATCTACCATTATGCGTAATTATTGAAGTCCAGTTCATGATCAAATTCCTCCCAGTGATCAATCAAACTTGACATTTCTTATCATAAAAGAGTGGTTTTAGATGAGAGATTAGAGACTGATAAGCCATGTGGAATGTGAGCTATAAAATAATTTTTTCGTAGCGCAATTAGGTTATTTCCCTCCATGGGGAAGAAATATTTTGAGAGATAATTTCTTTTGTTAAAGGGAATAATATTTGGATAACATTATGATTGTAAAAATGTTTCCAATCTTTGAAATAATTTAGTTGTGTTTCTCAGAGAACAGAGTGGGACTTTCCTTTAGTTTTTGTAACTCAAGCAATGGTATAATTTTGTTTAAAAGGCATCCCAATCATAACAAAAGTCTTTAGCATTATATCATAATTATATAAAGTTTTTCTCAATAAAAAATTGACCTATGTCGTTTATAATTTTTTTATATCGTTGGGTAAATGAAAAAAAAATGAGAATGTTGGTTGCTAGGCATTTTTACCCGTGTATCGATTGCTGGAAACCTGCTCCAAAAAATAACACATGACTAAGTTCACTATTTGTAGATTTGCATCAAAGACTTACGTCCTAATCTCTGGAACCCAATAGCCCACACCAATAGATCCAAGTAATTCGAAAGAGATGTGGGTTCACTTCAAAGTGCGTTTATTATGATTTTTTGCCTCCAATGTTTCTATGTAGGGATGATTGGTTAGTTAGCCCCAAATATTTACATGGTAAACATGATAGAATTGAATATGATTAAGGTGATAATGCTTACTTAAGGGAATAATTAGCCCCTTGGAATTCATCTTTATTAGAGAAAATATCCCCTATTGTTATAGTCGGTGAATGTTGCTACCCCTTTATCTTCATCAAGGAGATCGAAAAAATCCACGAGGATCCCAAAATTGAACTAATGGAGACACCCTTCTATAAGATGGAGCTAGAAAAGTTTTACGAGGAGAATTCAACGTTGTCGGTAAAGATATAGTTATGCAAAGAACAACAAGAGTGGAAGAGCCATTACTATTTGGAACTGAGGTAGTTGAAGAGATTAGAGATGATGATGGTAGTGTTTAGATGATAGGAATAATGTAGAAAGGGGGAAATATGGAGGGTGTGAGACTAAGCTAGCCCATTATTGAAAAAATCAGAATAGATCAAAGTAGAGAAGGATTAGAAGCAACACGTAGAGATGTCAGAGTGGAGAAATTATGCAGTAACACTTCCACTGGAAGAAAGTTTGTGGTGTTATGTTGTAGGGGAGAGACATGTATTGAAAAGAATGGATGGAAGTGTTGTTATCACTTATTCATTTCAAATTAGCAACTAGATATAAGAGAAATGGGAATAAAAATTCATCATATCTAATAAGGAAATAATATGGTGGTTGTATTTTGTATGTCATATAGATATTCTTACAAAGACTGATGATCTCATAAGTTCTTTAATATGTTGCATAGTAGTTGTATTATAATACCAAGTATAGTTGAACAATTGAATGATTCAAGTCAATGCATTTCCTATCTCTACTCGTTATTTAATGGGATGAATTATTTCATATTTACACATAAAGGAGGGACTATGTTATTAAATCAATGTATTTCCTATTTCTAGCCATTATTCAATGTGATACATTATTTTATCTTTACATGTAAAAAAGGGATCATGTTATTTATTTCCATCACGTGTAAAAAAGTGGCTATGTTATTATTTATTTAATATAGTTGAGCTTTCTTGGTTTGGAAATTGTTTGTTGGTTTATCTTGGATTTTATTCAACTTCATAGGTTGAGTTGTTATTTTAATGGCAGTGTTTTGTTTTACAATGTCTCAAGCCAAATTTTGGTATTCCCTTGCGTAGTCAGTTCATATAAAAATTAAGAGCCAAGAAATCATAATCACGTTTCTCTAGGTTATCGATACAAATACATCTGCCTTGACCACTTAAAAGTAATTAAAAATTCACCCAATACAAATTCAACAATATAAAAGAATAAAACTTAAGAGAATGTGAAAGGGAGTAGCATAGAAGAAAGAAGATGTGATATGTTTTTTTTTTTTTTTTTTTTGGTATCAAGAGGGAAACTGGTAATGAGAACCATACAATCATAGCTGCCACCCAAGGTCACATCACATTGCTGCCAATGAAAACCCCCCTAGCCGACACCATTCATCCCCAATAACGCCAAGCAATTTTCACATGCTTACACCTTATGGGCTCCCCACGGGGTTTCAACTGGTGACCTTCGCAAATGAGTGCCTTAACAGAAAAATCAATCACCAAAAATCCCCCACCTCGGGGGTAAGAACATATGATATGTTATGTGATTTAATTGAATATATAAATTATAAATAAGAATTACTTTAACTAATAAGAAATTTTAGGTTTGGAGAATTGTTTGGGTAAAGAATTTGGTTTTGTATAGCCTAAGGTTAGTATAAATAGTATATAGAGTATATTCACTTAAAGACACAATGCCTTCAAACTTTCTAGATGCTCCATGATTGCATTCTCTTTCATACGTTGATATGATTACGAACTCGACCTTTGTTTCATTGCCTTGAAACACCCAATGAGTTGTAACATAATACACTCTCATAGCATATTCATTTCCTTCCTCTCCTTAGAAGTGTTTTTCAAATACTATAATAATGTTATTTTTGTCCTCTTCTTAATTTTCAACAATAATATGGTTTCTTGTTTTTCACTTAATTTTTCCCATAAGAAAATGTCCCACTGAAAGAGGCAGTTCAAATCCATCTTTAATAACGTGGGCATGTATCCTCTTCCCTTGTGGTTGCATGTAGAGTAAACGGCACATGCGAAGAGCACAATTGTGAATTTTAGTCCACTAGCATGTATTTGGCTAAGGAAATTCAATGCCCCATTAGAAATCCAATTATGGGATCACCCCCAATTCTTGAATTCCATGAGGATTCATAAATTTTAGGGATGATGTCAAATAGTTACAGAGCATTATTTATCATCCGATAGTTTGCATATGAAGGCTTACCTTTATGAACAGTAGGGTTGATAACATGGCATATGAAGTGGAAATATGAATACCATGTACAATTAAATCCAATATTCCATTTTTATAACATGTTGATATGGCACAAGACCAAAATCCTTTGATTAAACTTTGAAAGGCTATAACATTTTGATAAAAGTTTAAAATTTAGTAAGAATATTATTGCTGGAAATATTTTGGTAAAAAAAATCTATATATGACCTAAGTACCATAAGAGTTGTATTCTTAGGAGAAATTTTATTTTTGGATATTCCACCTCCTTGATAGCACTTATAAGGTTAGGTATGTCTTGAAGCCCCGAAAATCGGGTCTTACAACAAGGGGGATACCCACCCGGTCCAAACCTTGGTTAGCAGCTCCTTTTCTGTTTGGTGTAGTGGGTCCGACTGGGGATAATGGGACCAATTTCCCAATATGTGTGTGTGTGTGTGTTGAGAATTGATATTTCCTTTCTAAAGTTCCTAAGTGAAATTCTTTTATTCTATTTCTAATCTAATCATATGCAAATTGTATTCTAATTTAAATAGAAATATCTAATTCTATACTAACCCGGGATGTAATATTTTTATTTATGCAATCTAAAATGATTTCAGATAACAATCAATAATAAGTATCATTCAACTGTTATAAGAAAAGAATTCAATAAAGATAAACCACTTCATATAAAAAGTTAGATGAAAAAGTTGTGAAAAACATATCGCATAATAAGCTATTCATACATTAAGCATAAATAAATGGCTATCAACGTACAAAAGTGCCAAATGATAACTCAAGCATTCAAACATCAATATATAAATAAATGAACATGAATATCACTTTAACATATGGGCAGAAATAGTTAAAAGATAAGAGTACCATTTATAACTCGTTCTACTCATGAGCTTCAAGCAATAATGACTTATCACTTCTTAATTCAACATCCACTAAGAGTACAGAAGTGCAACATCAGCAGTAGATATTAAACACAGATATTAATAAATCTTGTTCCATTCATTCATCAAAAACTCCTTGGAGGGTGCAAAAGTGCATGTTCTGAGGACAAGTTTTTGACAAATTTCAGGACCCTTCTCTAAATGCATGAGAAGGGTTTAAATACTACTAACTAAATCTAAAAATAACTTATTACAAAATTTTAGGATACGGTTTAAATGACCGTCCTTTTTCTAGGAAAAAATAAAGTAAAACTAATTCTAAGTCTAGAATTAAAATTAACAAATAACTACTTATGAATCTGATCTTTGAGTTTGCAAGAATTAAGCATCGATTTGAGAAGAACAGGCTGACCGACTTCAGATTTTAATTTCCCTATGAAAACGACATCGGCAAGTGCTGGCGCTATCTTTTCGGCAGAATTGATGATACAATTGAGAGCCATGCATTGGCTGTGTGGTTTTACCAGACATGTCCAGTAAGAATCCCAATTTAACTTTGTTAATCCTTTAATCGATTCTGCGTTTTTTTTAGCTTTCTGTTTCCACTCTGTTTGCAGTTGTTGTGCTTGTGGTAGGTATTCGGGAATAGTTTCTGAAATTAAATTTTCCTTGTGCAAATTTTCATTTACACAATCAATGATATTGCTTGCCGTTGTAGCCGCTTCTTCCGCTGCTTGTTCTGCATTCTTAATCTGTGCATCCCAATTATTGAAGAACATCTCTTTATGACTATCATTGATGATTGGTGCTCCTGCCCTTTTTCCTTCCTCTGTCTTTTTCCAGGCCAAATAGTCAATAACTCTTTAATTAGTTAAATCATAATCATGTCGTAATTCTACGACATGATTAATGATTTTATCACTTTCTTCACAAAAAGAGTTCCATTGTGAGATTTTCTGGCATAATATATTTTGTTGTTGCAGTAGTTGATTATTCAAGGAAACAGACTCTGTAATAAATTATGTGAGCTTGGGTTCATCTTTGTGCATCTCTTGCATAATCTGTATTTGTTTCTCTTTCTCAGCCAAATTATTATGATATCCAACTTTCATTTGTTGAAACTCTTGCTGTAATTTTTCAAGTTGTATCTGTGCTTCACTGTTAGCATTGGCCTGTTGTAATTGTTGTTGCAGAACCTGTATTTGATCTTCTTTTTCATTCAATAATTGCCTTACCTCAGATTCCTTGTCGATGGTTGCAGAGGCATATGCTCCTGTAATCTGAGATAATTTAGTAAGATTTTCAATTGGATTAGTAGTAGGATCTTTCCATAAAACATCCAATTGTTCTGCATCAGTAGAGATTACACTTTCTAGTTTCCTCTTCTTCCTTTGCTTTCTTACTACTGCTTTTTGTTGTGGACTATAGAATATATCCAAAGGAGGAATTTCCTCTATTTTGAGCATAAGCTCAGAGGATGGAGTAATGGGAATATGTTCTGTTTCTGTGACATTGCCACTTATTCCTATGATTAATCATTTTTTTGTCTGTACAGGATTCTGTGTGTTTTGTCCTTCAATATTAATCAATTCATTGAATGTTTCCCATTCCTTGTCTAACTCAATTCTAACTGATGGTTGTTGTACATTGAGAGGGGGGAGATTTAACTGTGGAGTGGTTGAAATCTGTTGCTGAGAGAGTTATTTTGATTGGGCAGTATCCTTTACTGACCCTTCACTTTTATCCTAGTCATTATCAGACTTTTTAGAGTGTTCAGAGGTTTCTTCTTCGGAATTTGACTTAGATTTTTCTGAAGCTGAACTCCCACTTAGACTAACACTAGGAGTTGGTTCCCTTAAGGGTTCCAAACACAATTTATCCAAAGGAATAGTGGTCAACCTCCTTTCTGTGTACATCTTAAACTCTTGGAATTCTTCTGGAGAAAACTGTGTTTGAGCTGAATGTAGAATCTCTTTAAATGTGCATTTTCCTTGAAACATATCATCAAACAAATCATCTTCTTTAGCAAATATTCTCACCTTGACTGCAGTGGTGAAATCCTTAACAACATCATATGGGTCGAATAGCCTTCTTGGAAACTTGAACAATTGTAAACATGTAATATTGTTTACTTCTTTAAATACATGGCCAATATCAAATAATGAAAATGCTCCGTAGGCCACAGGAAATTGTGGCCAGATAGCCTTTTTATTATCCTTCAATTCTTTGGTCAAACCTCCCTCTCCGCAGGTTTGATACACAATCTCTCGGGCGAGGAGTTTGTCAGGAACATACAATGGTAAAACATGAGGGGAAGCAGAACTTCCAAAAACCCTAACATAGGTAAACAATTCTTCTCCAAACCATCTTGCGACAGGGAGCATGTCTACTTCTGCTTCAGGAGAAAATCTTGGAGCATCCTTATTATATAACATTTTGTACAGTGGAAACATAATTCCATGGAAAATGTTGTAAAAATGGGAAATGACCTTTGATTCCCACAATTCTTTGTGATAAACATGAATGGGCAGGGGATCATGAATTTTCCATTTCCAACCCATTAAAGGAAACTTAGAAACATAGCAGATTGAATTCATCACATAAGCAGATAAATAAAAAGGAGGATAAATCATCTGAGAGACAGTTCTCTTAGACCGATAATTAAAAATAGCCATGGCTAAGTTATCAGACAATATCTTAGCCCAGTCCACAATGGTAGCATTAACAACAGCATTCAATAACGGTAACCATTCAGGCGAAAACTTATTAATGTCAGGCTTTCCAAAAAGCCGACAGAGCATAGCAACAGCAAATCAATATGGAGAAGTGAGAGAACCAGTACTTTACATACCGTGTTTATCTTTCTTCAGTGAGTCGTCTCTTCTGGACCATTCCTTGGTGCATTCTGCTAGGTTCGCATTTTCCTTAGCAAACTTCTCCATAAACTGTTTGTTGTATGTTGCCTGTGGCTCCAGCAAATGATACATAAGCCTTAAATATTCTAGAGTAAATGAGCCAATGAGCTCTTGCCCCTGAGTCTTGAGTTGTCTGTCCGTAATATCAGTGCTATCCAGTACCCATTTCACCATGTCTGTATATGGAAGAATTTTAGGTCTTGCTGCTATTCGGTGCAAAAATGACTACAAAGCATAATTTATTCAAATAATTTGAAAGTTAGATTATTGTATATAATATCTAACACTGTACATAGGTGCTTGAATATAACCGCTCATTTAAAATAAATTTTATTTTATTTTTAATCATATAATATATTTACGGAATGATCACAGCACGTAGTTATGAAAAGTTCTAGCATATTCTTTTGAAATGAGTCAGTATAATGATAAGAGAAATATGGTAAAGTATGACCAAATAATTTTTTAATGAATTTTTATGGAAAAACATGAACGTTATCCAAATATATTGAATCCTTTATTAGTTGCAAGGCCCAAGGCTATTGAATTCTTTATTAGTTGCAATTGTAAAATTTCGCATATCTGCCGTGAAAGTGGACTAGCAACTTTGAGTTCGAATCGAAAACTTTGGATCTCCAATATTAGCATAGTTTTCCTTTCATGATCATGATAGTGGAATCTGTTGTCACTCCTAGAGAAAACCTTGATTTGTACAAAGACCAGTGCCTAGGACATCTTAACTACAAGGAGCATATGACTCATCTGACAAGTGTTGACAAGACCAGGATCTCATGCTATAATTTCTTAAGTGAACGGTTGCATGAAAATGGAACCAAGAGCCCCAAGCGAAACATGACAACTGCGAGACTGTAATAACAGAGTATAAAATTCGATATATAAATGTATCCAAAAATTATAAGACAAAACACTAAAAAGAGGGTTGAATTCTAAAATGACTCACAGTGATTCATAAAGGTATGTCATGACCGTATAAGAAAATGTAGTGAGTATTAACAGTAACAGTGTCTTATCTAGAGGCAAAATCCACATATATTGGGCCTATGAAATGATAAGAATCCATATACAAGGACAATTTTAAAGACAAAGATCTATTACAGCTAACATCAGAGAAACGATGGAAGAGGTGAAGAGTGGAATAGAATATCCTGCCTAAGCCATATTTAAAGTACTAGACATGAGTAAATATGAGTATCTATAATGATAAATCCACATTTAAGCATATGAGTACTCGCATTCCAAAACATAGATATGAGAAATATGGAGATAGATGAAGTGAATGCTTGTATTATAAAACATAAGGAAGGGCTAGAAACTATGAATCATTCTGATCAAAATCCCCAATATCAGCAAAAATCCTTATCACTGAATCCCAACGAGATCTTCAGCATTAATATCAAAACTCAGACACAATACATACAGAGACTTTTCTAGTGAGTTCTTCGGAAAATCTAGAACTCTCTATATGTCCCTGCTTACTCTTTTTATAGCATTTTCAATGATCATAAGCGGAAAGATATTTTTGGGAAAATATCTTTTCCGCGTACTAGTATGCAGTTACAAGTCCTGATCAAAACATCAAAATTTATGATGAGGTAAAAACACTTCCCATCATTTTACAATCTAGGATCATGGCTGTTTCTAGAGGAAACATCACAACTGTCTAACAGAAAGTAAAGATTTGCAGGAGTGAGATATGAATCTCACTCGAATAGTGAAAGTAAAATGTAAAATTAAGACAAGAGGCCTCGCAGGCCCAATCATGAGTTAAAAACTTCTAATGGTGGGAAAGTGTCGAGGCAGTGGCTGAAACAGGCGATACTATGGTTTTAGAAGAGATGGCTAATGAACTTGCATGACTTGTACATCTCTGCCAAGTGTCGACTGCAGGTTCAGGCATTACGGGGAAAGTTTCATCCCGAATGTAAACTTCAGTCAGTTCGGCGTAGCTCGCCTGAATAGGGATCTTGTATTTTACTTGATGCAGAAGAGAGAACTCTTTGCTAAGTACTGAAACTATAGTTTCAGCCTTATGTCGGGCGGACTTCTCAGAAGGGGTGTCAGTTCGATTCATTTATTTTGTCAGTCGGCCTTCATATACTGATAATGGCTGTAGAACTGCATTTTAAGGCTCCCAACATGATGGGAGGCCGGCAAGCATTAACTTTGTCCAATATATTTCGAACTGTTCTAAACTGGTCGCCACCTCCAAACTGCTCAATGCAAAGCTACGTACAGATTCCTTTTCTATCATTTTCTGACATTCTCACACTTCTTTGAACCTGATCTTGATTCCTCGAATAACCAAATCTTCTGAACTTAAATAATTTAAGAGGGAAATATACCTTTTGGCATTTTCGACCCTAGTTGAGGCATCATTACTCCCTTCGTGAAGTGTTCTTCTAAATAGGCACACTGCAACCCTCTTTTCTTCAATGAGAGATAAGTAAATCCAACACTTTTTCACTTCCATAATAATATTGGCCCAAATCAAGCACCAAACATCCAGAAGATTAATATTTCCCTTTATCCGATTTGTGAAATCTCGAATAGTCTTCTCTTGTTGTGCCTTCACCTGTTTTCCCTCTTATATCTCCTTCTACAGAGCAGCAACCTTCTTGGAATTTTCCTTGAGGGTGCCTTCAAGCTCACTGATCTTCTTCCATGCTGTTAGGACCTGCTTCTCTATCATTTGAAGCTCGGCTAGTGTTCTAGTCAACTGCTCAGAGAGTAAGCTGGTCCCTTCAGGAGGTGGTGTAGAGCATGTATGGGTATCCTAGGTTCTCTGTAGCTCATCCATTTTTACCTGGAGGGTATTCATCTCACCAGAAATCCTTTTCTTTTCTTCCCTTCCCTTGGCAAGGGAGTCTGACAGGTTAGCCTTATCCTTTTCCACTTGGGCTAATTCAACAATTTTTACGTGCTGGGATCTAGGTATGTTCACCTTACGCTTCAGGGTTGCAATCTGCTTTTGCAACTATGAGATGATATGACTTTGGGGGTCTGCTTTACCACTCTCTTTTCCTTTCACCATTTCTTGGAGACTCGCAAATCATTTGAGAGTGCACGAGAGTTCATCTTCTCCATTCTGATGCAAGAGCATTGGATACTAGCCAGCAATGTGAGAAAAATTGTCCACATGTTGTGGCTATAAGGGTTTGAAAATGTTCAAAGAAATGTACCAGCAAAGGTGTCAATACCCTAGATGTCAGTTACACTTAGGGTAGATAGGATTAGTATAATAAGTGAGGAAGCTGAATAGTTGATTCGTGTCATCCTATTTAGTTTCTGTTGATAGAATTATAATAATATTATGTAATTAGGATTTTTATGTTGAGAATAAACAGGTGATCAAGAAGGAGTCGAAGAGTCATGTAAAAGATTATAAATTGTAACCCCTAATACAGAGTAAGGGGAAATTTTGTAGTGAAATATTGAATTGAGAGGCATTGCTCTCAGTTGAATAAACTTTAGGCTCATTGGCTATCTGTGTGTGTTATTGGAAATTTTCTCGAAGGACTCATTCCTTCGATTTGAGAACTTTGTGTATAACTTGAAAAGGAAAAAATTCTCAGTGAATAAATTGAATGTGTTAGTCTGTATAGAAAATGGGAAGAAGGTCGATTAGTGGACTCTTTTGGAAGAGTGAAATCATAGTTATGCTTTGTTTATTTAAGGAATATTAAAACTTTTTCTGTTCGAGCGAATGCGTTGTTTTGTTGTTTGGTTGGAAGATATCAGTGAAGTCATTCACAACGTCAAGCGAAGATGACAAGTCGAAGAAATAAATTAAATTGCGCGAAAATCTTGGGTTAACACTATTCAATTACCGAATTTTCTAGAAGACGGTTTTGGAGGAGAATACAAGCACTATCACACGGTAATTGGGCTCAAGGTGGTATTCACCTTTATCAACGCGATCCAATATATTTTGGACACATCACTGATCCAATACTACCCATTTCACATTTTTTTTAAGCGTTAAAGTTCAGCCCTTGAAAAAACGTGATTTCTATCAGAGCAGTCCAATCTGCTAAGCAACTGATCCAAGGGTAATTTCCCGCAAAGCTGCACAAAAGATAATCCAAGGTACGATAAGTGGTTTATTCATTTTATAAGACTTATTTAATTAAGTGGAGTCCAAGTAGGTGGGCCCGGAGGAAAGACTAACGTCGGGAAAACATACGTTAAGTTTATATATCCAAGGGTTATAATAACCAATCCTACGGTTATTAGCATTATACATTCGAAGTTTGGATAATCGCTCCACGAGAGTTGAAATTTTGGTTCAATACAATTTGATGTTATGTTCAAAAGGGGTTTCGAACAATAGTTAAAGTGCTTTTAAAGTAGAGTTATGATAGTCGAAGCACTTTATTAAAAAAGCCAAGGATCATATTATTTGAGAGTGTATATAACATTAGACTATTGTATTTCATTAATCAAATTCCACGAATTTGATAAATGAAATAGAAGCAAGACTTTAAAGTAGACTCCTTGGTGAAAGAAAATATTGAGACAGAGAAGAGTGAACAGCTCTCCTTAGCACTTGCACCTTATTTCTATCATTTGTGGTATCAGAGCAGATTTCAAGACATTTTTGCAGAGACTGAACCGACTTCCAAAAGCTAGAAGAATAATTCTAGCATGGTTGTCCCAATTGCCAGAGGTGCTGCTAGTAGAATAAGAGGTAGGCTAGTAGCCAATGCAGAAGTATTGGAGACCTTGCAACAGTTCCAAGCCAAATTGGAAGCAATGGAATTAGGACACCCGAGAGATCCCGAGGATGTCAGTGAACCGGAAACTGAAGAAGAGGTAGGAGAGAATGTTGAGATTCCTCCTGAGATGAGACTCGTTAAATCTGTTCTAGGGTCTACATCCAAGCCTAGACTTGAAGTGTCAAGCTTTGCAGGAGGATTGAATCCAAAATAATTGATAGACTGGATCAATGAGATAAACAAATGTTTTGATTATGAAGTGATGGGTGAAGACAAAATAGTCAAATTTGCAGTGAAAAAGTTGAAGGGACATGTATCACTTTGGTGGGATGGAGTGCAAGTAGAGAGAAGGAGAGCTGGTAAACAACCAATCAAAAGTTGGATCAGAATGGTGGCAAAGCTGAGAGGTAATTTTTTTCCTAGTGATTATCAGCTTACATTATTTAGACAAATGAAGAACCTTAGACAAAGATTGATGACAGTGAAATAATACACAGAAGAGTTTTATAAAATAAGTATAAGAGCTAGACAAATCTAGGACATAGCAGAGAAGGTTGCGAGGTATGTAAATGGTCTCAAGTTTGAGATCCAGGATGAGATAAGCATTTTGTCTCCTAAGACAATAGAAGAGGCATATCAACTAGCCTTGAAAGCTGAAGAGAAACTCCTGAGAAAGTAGTCTACCAAAGGAAGAGGTACTTTCCAAGGAAAGGGAAGTTAAGGTGGTAGAGGAAGGTCTATAGCACCAAGGGATGGAGCTAGCAGAAGCTCACCTCAGAATGCATCCACAGAAGGTGATGCAAGGGGAAAAAGGGGTTCCTATAGAGGAAGAGGAGGCAAAAACAGAGGAAGATAAGTGAGGTGTTACAGATGTCACCAATTGGGACATAAACACTATGAATGCCCAGAGAATATGGGTAGCAGTCTGAGAAATGCAATTGTTGCTCAGATTGGAGAAGAGGTAGCAAGTTTTTTTGAAACAGAAGAAGCAATTCTGCCAGAGAAGGGAGAATATTTGGTGGTCAATAAGGTTTTGTTGAAGAAAACAAAAGAAGTTGTTGAACCAGCATAGAGGAAGACTTTGCTCAGGAGTGTGTGCTAAGTCCAAGGGAAATGCTGTCAATTGTTCATTGATAGTGGAAGCACAGACAATCTAGTCTCTACAAAGGTGATAGAGAAAATAAAATTGAAGACAGGGTAGCATCCAACACCCTACAATGTGTCATGGCTTCATAAAGGACACCAGCTGATTATGAAGGAGCAATGTGAGATAGAATTGCAGATGGATAGCTACAAGGACAAAATCATGTGTGATGTGATGCCTATGGATGTGTGTCACATACTGTTGTGCAGACCTTGGTAGTATGACAGAGCAGCAGTACATGATGGTGAGAAGAACACTTACAAGTTCTTTAAGGATGGAGTGCATCACACATTTATACCTATGTAGGAAGGAGAAACATCAAGCAGAAAGTCTGATCCAAATACTTTATTGTTGAATGGGAAGGAGTACTTACAGTAGATTAAAGAGGAGGAGGTAACTTTTGCTTTAGTTTGCAAACCTAAAGTAGTGCATACTTCTACAAAAATTTCTGATTTTCCAATTGAAATTCAAGAAATGCTGGATAATTATTGTGATATTGTTGTGGATGATTTTCCTGATGAATTTCCACCTATAAGAAAAATCAGCCATCAGATAGATTTGATTCCAGGATCAAATCTGCCAAACAAACCAGCCTACAGAATTACTCCTAGAGAGAATGAAAAAATCAGAAAGCAAGTGCAGGAATTGGTTGACAAGGGTCTGGTCAGAGAAAGCTTGAGTCCATGTGCAGTACCTACAGTGCTGAGCCCAAAGAAAGATGAAAGTTGGAGAATGTGCACTGATTCAAGAGCAATCAACAAGATAACAATCAGGTATAGATTTCCTTTACCTAGAATTGAAGACTTAATGGATTGTTCGAGTGGAGAAAAATATTTTTCAAAATTAGATTTGAAAAGTGGATACCAGCAGATTAGGATAAAGGAAGGTGATGAATGGGAAACATCCTTTAAAACAAATGAAGGATTGTATGAGTGGTTGGTAATGGCTTTTGGGTTATCAAATGCACCTAGTACTTTTATGAGGCTCAGGAATGAAGCATTAAGAGAATTTATTGGTAAATTTGTAATAGTGTATCTGGATGACATATTAGTTTTCAGCAAAACAAAGGAAGAACATTTAAGGCGTCTTAATTATGTCTTAAAGAAGTTACATCAAGAAAATTTGCTGATAAATTTAAAGAAGTGTTCATTCATGAAAGAAGAATTGGTATATCTTGGTTTTTTTGTTTTTGTTTTGTTTTGTTTTTTTTTTTTCTCTGCTGAAGGACTGAATATGGATCCAGAAAAGGTCAAGGCAATTTTAGAGTGGCCTTCACCAAGAAGTGTTTTTGAGGTAAGAAGTTTCCATGGACTTGCCAGTTTTTATAGAAAATTCATAAGGAATTTTAGCAAGATTAATGAACCTATCATTGAAAATATAAAGAAGGACAAAAAACCATTCAAATGGACTACTGAAGCAGAAAGGAATTTCCAGCTTTTGAAATGGAAGATAATTGAGAAGGTTGTTCTACTTTTGCCTGATTTTAGTAAGCCATTTCGAGTGAAGTGTGATGCCAGTGGAGAAGCTATTGGAGCTACGTTGAGTCAAGATGATAGGCCTGTAGCATATTTCAGTGAGAAGATGAATGAGACAAGAAGAAAGTACTCTTCTTATGAAAAAGAATTCTATGCAATTGTGCAGGCATTGAAGAAGTGGAGGCATTACTTAATGTCTAAAGAATTTGTGCTATACTCTGATAACCATGCTTTACAATATATTATGCAGCAGCCCAAATTGAATCACAAACATGCTAAGTGGATTGAATATCTCCAGATTTTTAATTTTGTTTTGAAGCATATAAGTGGCCAAGAAAATAAGGTAGCTGATGCCTTGAGTAGGAGAAACATACTTGTCCAAGAAAACCAATTTGAAGTGGTAGGCTTTGATTTTCTTAAGGAACTTTACAAGACAGATTCAGATTTCAAGGAAGCATTTGAAGCATGCTGTAACCCTGTTTTGATAGATAGAAGTCAGTGGTTGGACTATTTCTTGCAAGAGGGCTTATTGTTCAGAATAAATCAATTGTGTGTACCAAATCGTTCTATGAGGGAGAATTTAATAAAATAAAAGCATAGTGGTGGACTTGCTGGACATTTTGGTGCTGATAAAACTTATGAGTAGCTGAGTCATTTTTATTATTGGCCAAGGATGAGATCTGAAGTGGAAAAATTTGTGAAGAATTGTAAAATTTGTCAATATGCTAAGGGGAGAAGCCATAATGCAGGATTGTACATTCCATTGCCTACTCCAGACAGGCCTTGGGATATGGTAAGTATGGATTTTGTTTTAGGATTTCCCAAGACACAGAGAGGGAATGATGCAATTTTTGCTGTAGTTGACAGATTTTCCAAGATGGCACATTTTATTCCGTGTTATAAAACCAGTGATGCTACTCATGTTGCTAATTTTTTTTTCAAAGAAGTTGTTAGATTGCATGGGTTGCCTAAAAGTATTGTTTCTAATAGAGATACTAGATTTGTGGGTCATTTTTGGAGGAAATTGTGGAAGAAGCTTGGTACTCAACTGAGTTTCAACTCAGCTTATCATCTTCAGACTGATAGGCAAACTGAGGTAGTAAATAGAAGTCTGGGTAATATTTTGAGAAGCCTTGCAGGAGAGAATCTGAAACAGTGGGACCATATTTTACCACAGGCAAAATATGCATACAATGATTCACCAAATAGAATTATAGGATAGAGTACATTCCATATTTTTTATGGAATGCACCTTAGAGGAATATATGTACTGAGAAACTTGGGAAAAGAAGAAATGAGGAGTGTTGATGGAGAAGAAATTTCTTTAGAGATCCAAGCCATACATGAGCAGGTAAAATATCAGCTACAAGGAAAAAGCATAAAGTACAAAGGCAGAGCATATTCGAGCAGAAGAGAAGTTAATTTTGAAGTTGGAGATTTGGTTTTGGAACACTTGAGAAAGGAAAGATTCCCAAAGAAGCAGTATAACAAATTGAAGTTCAAGAAGATAGGACCATGCAAGATATTGAGGAAATTTTCTTCCAATGCATATGAAATTGAATTACCTCCTGATGTTGGGATATCTCCAATATTTAATGTTCCAGATCTATAAAAGTATGAATATGGTGGCATATATGAAGGAGCAGCACATAAGGAATAGATTAAGTGGGTAAAACAATTACCTACAGCACAACCTTTACAACCAGAAAAGATCTTGGAAAAGAAGGTGTTTAAAAGGACTAGAGGACAAGAATATTCCCAGTATTTGATCAAGTGGAAGGACCAGCCAGATGAAGATGCAACTTGGATGACAGAAGTTATGTTGCAGAAGCTAGGCAGTTCTGTGAAAGAGCTCATGGACAGAAGTCCATGAAGAAAATTGCCCTGAGGAGTCTGATGCAGGGGCATTGGATACTAGCCAGCAATGTGAGAAAAATTGTCCACATGTTGTGGCTAGAAGGGTTCGAAAATGTTCAAATAAATGTACCAGCAAAGGTGTCAATACCTTAGCTGTCAGTTACACATAGGGTATATAGGATTAGTCTAATAAGTGAGGAAGCTGAATAGTTGATTCGTGTCAGCCTATTTAGTTTATGTTGATAGAGTTATAATAATATTATGTAATTAGGCTTTTTATGTTGAGAATAAACCGGTCCTCAAGAAGGAGTCAAAGAGTCATGTAAAATGTTATAAATTGTAACCCTTGATATAGAGTAAGGGAGGATTTTGCAGTGAAATATTGAATCAAGAGGCATTGCTCTTTGTTGAATAAATTTTAGGCTCATTGGCTATCTATGTGTGTTATTGGAAATTTTCCTGAAGGACTCATTCCTTCGATTTGAGAACTCTGTGTATAACTTGAAAAGGAAAGAATTATGTGTGAAATCTCCTTATTTCTCTCTAATTGTCTTTGAATTCATATTCTCAGCTAATAAATTGAATGTGTTAGTCTGTATAGAAAATGGGAATAAGGTCGATTAGTGGACTCTGTTGGAAGAGCGAAATCATAGTTATGCTCTGTTTATTCAAGGAATAGTAAAACTCTATCTGTTGGATTGAATGCGTTGTTTTGTTGTTTGGTTGGACGATATCAGTGAAGTTGTTCACAACGTCAAGCGGATAAGACAAGTGGAAGAAATAAATTAAATCACGCGGAAATATTAGGTTAACACTGTTCAATTACCGGATTTTCCATAATATAGTTTTGGAGGAGAATACAAGCAGTATCGCGCGGAAATTGGGCTCAAGGTAGTATTCACCTTTATCAAGGCGATCCAATATATTCTGGACACTGCACTGATCCAATACTGCCCATTTCGGGTTTTCTTTTTTAGCATTAAAGTTCAGCCCTTGAAAAAACACAATTTCTATCAGAGCAGTCCGATCTACTAAGAAACTGATCCAAGGGTAATCACGCGCAAAGCTACATGAAAGATAATCCAAGGTATGATAAGCGGTTTATTCATTTGATGAAAATTATTTAATTAAGTGGAATCCAAGTAGGTGGGCCCGGAGGAAAGACTAACGTCGGGAAAACATATGTTAAGGTTATATCACCAAGGGTTATAATAACCAATCCTACAGTTATTAGCATTATACGTTTGAAGTTTGGATAATTGCTCCACGAGAGTTGAATTGTTGGCTCAATACAATTTGATGTTATGTTCAAAAGGGGTTTCGAACAATAGTTAAAGTGATTTTAAAGTAGAGGTATAATAGTCGTACCACTTCATTAAAAAATCCAAGGATCATATTATTTGAGAGTGTATATAACATTAGACTATTGTATTTCATTAATCAAATTCCACGAATTTGATAAATGAAATGGAAGCAAGACTTTAAAGTAGACTCCTTGGTCAAATAAAATATTGACACAGAGAAGAGTGAACATATCTCCTTAGCACTTACACCCAATTGCTATCACATTATGAGGTTATCAAGCACTTGGTTATGCTTGGTTTGCATCTTCCTCAGAGTGAGAGAAAGCTTCACCACCTTGTCTTTTAACATATCACCAAAACATTGGAAAATATTGCATTTGTCAATTGGTGAGACTTCTGACATGGTTATTGCTATTTCTAGAGCTTTATAGCTGGTGGTGCCAGCCTCTGGGTCTAAAATTGCTTCAGTCATAGCCATTATCAGTTGTTCTTTATTCATATCTATTGCAGCTGAAAACCTATTCTGATACCTGTCAACATATCCCTCTAATTCAAACAAGTGCTTTTCCCTGACTTCCTTGTTCCTCAGCTTCCTTTCATTTTCCCCTCTATATCTAGTAGTAGTAATGGCTTGTGAAAATTCGGAGAAGTTAGAGGATGATGCGCCATCACGTATTACCACAAAACCTACTTTTCCTTTGCCTGGTTGACCACAAATTCTTTCTTTTTGCAGCAATGGGTCTTCTCTGGTACTTTCGTCTTCATCAGTTCTGGTTCTTTGCCTTTTAGAAGTTGGGGATCCCTCTCCTGAAGCGTCGACCTCTTCCACCTACTTCTGACCTGCTTTTTTGTCAAACCTATATCCCCCTTTTCCCCTGTCGTAGATGAATCGGTCTCCATCTGTGAAAGCAAAGGCCAGGTTTCAAGGTTAGCTCGCCACTCGATGAAGGGTATAGTTTCATGAGCATAAGGAGTTGGTTTAATCTTCTTCATTTTATTTGAAATGATGCCTTTTGGATCCTAGGGCCAATCTTTCCCTTACCTTAAATCCATGCCTTTGAGCAGGCCTTCCATTATGGGAAGGGCATGCCTCGAGTTAACAATGAAGGGACCGATGGTTGTAGGAAGCTTGAGAATGAACTCCTTTCTCGCAAGGATGAAGTGGAGTTGGTCAAAATTCAAGGTCTGCCAAAGGTATTCTAGGGCATAGATCCACAGGGCGGGAAAAACTAGCAATTTGCAAGGTGAAACTTCAGCACCATATACTTTGATTTTAGTGTATTCATCAAATAGGTACTAGTCTCTCGTGCCTTTAGCCTCACTGTACTACATCCATTTCTTCTGCTCAGGAAAAATCCTAGGTGGAGGATTATCATGAATGATGGTATAAGCTATGGACATAAAATCGTTCAAGAAACGTGAATATCCTAGCCCATTTTTCAGCTAATGTGTTGCGGGATTCCAGCCAAAAAAAAGTATTGGTTGAGAATTTATCCTATAGACCTTTTCTAAACCCAAACCCTCAAACTTATCAGCCTACTGGAAGAGAAAAAGATAGAAGACCATGGAAAATAAATGAAAATGAGCAGTATCTAAGAGGTCCTGAAACTGGGTTTGGATGGCGAAGGCTAGAAAACCAGGGATATCAAAAATGACACCGGGTTGTGACATTAACCATAGCAGAGCTATGCACTCTTTTGAGACTCACCCGACACCTTCTACACCTACTAGTCCTGCAATGAGAGCAAGTGTGGACTGAAGGTCCTCCTTGAATGTACTCAAGGACACTGAATCTGCAGATGGGAAAGCTGTGAGATTGGAGTAAAAAATAGCGGCGACAAAATCGCTCTGTTTCCTCCATGGTAACTTAGAAAATTTTCAAGATTGCGTCATTTCATTGAAACTGATGTAATTCGAATTGGTAGGAAAGCATAGAGATTTTCTGATGATTTTGGGGGATATAATGAATATCTTGTTCCCCTAAGAGGATAGGAACATATCCCGGCGTTCATCATAAGCTTCTCTGAGCCAACAAATAAGTTTGACCACTGGGTAGACCGAGGGAGTAATTTGGTGATACAGTCCAGAAAAAACGACTCAAAACTTGTCCCTATTTTCCACATGCTTCTTGAAAATCTCGGGCTTGACACTACTAATGAAAAACGGGTATTGTGAGTCATGGATGTGAGCTTCTAAATCTGTGAAGGGTTCTAGTCCATGGGCAGCCCTAGACTCGCGAGCTTGAGGGGTTTTGAGCTCTAACTTCTTGACAACGACTTTGCCCATGACCATTATAAGGAATGCAAAGCAAAAGGAAACCACATAGTAAAAAGGGATGGAATACCTGCGCAAATAGGACAGTCCTTCGGAGGAAAACGATGCAGGGAGGTTGAAAACGACTTGGCAGCACTGGTACTGGGAATTCACACTTTCGCTTATACAGTAACCGTAACAAGAAAGTATTTTACCACAGTAACTCGTGGAGAAGAGCTATATGACTTAAAACAGCCCAGAAAACGAGATTAGGGTGATGCTATTAGGGCTGACATCATAAGGACGCAGACACTGAGGCGCATGGCATTTGGTCATTTTCTTATCAGGTTTCGGTCAGGTGTATACCACACGTTGCATTTAATACTGGTACTAGTCGTGTACCAGGTGTCCTAGGACTTACCTTACCGTTGGATCGTACTGACAGGTGTACATCAGGATCGGGCCCATTGGAAACGACGATGGAGTCGCGTAACAGCTTCAGACCTATGGCTACTTCCCCTGCATAGGTCTTAACTGTGGGTCCCATTTCTGCCACGTTATCAGAATTCCAGGGGGGTAGGCTTCTGCCTTCCCCTTATCATCCTTGATCTGCCCAGAATTACTCACGCGTCATTCTTTGTGAATGTGAGGAGTATGATCGGGTCCCGCCACATACCATTGTCTCGTGCCTTTACCCTTTTCTCTTTTCTTTTAGTTAAAGCTTTGCTACCGATCTAGTTTATAATATAGTGCTTTAGTCGCTTTTGATTTTTGCATATGTTTTCATATTTACCCCTTCACACCTTTTAAACTATTTGTCTCTATAAAATTTCTTAGGACTTAAGTGTTGAATGATATAATCAACATTGGCTCCATCTAGGGACGACACGTTTGTCCTGAGACGTGTCGAGAAGTTCGCAGACCATCTGTTGGCCCCTTTTGTGTCAACATGGCTCCTCGGCACCACTTCTTCTTCTTCGTGACACTTCAAACAAGCAAAATTAGAATAAAAGTGACTCAATAATGTACAATATAATACATCAGGCCTTTTGGTCGGAATCAATACTGAAAGAAGAGTACTAAAAAATTCCCGTTCACAGGGGCGTCAAGCACATCATCCTGCAAGTTTTCTAGCTTGAAGGTGTTGTTTCCTATTTGTTCAACAATCTTGAAGGGACCGAACCATAAAGGATCGAATTTTCCATGCTTTCCTTCTTCATCCCTCCATATGTCCCATCTTACTACTAAATCTACGACCTACATCTTTTTGTCTTTCGCATGCTGATCAAACAGGTCCTTCATTTTCTCTTGATATTCCATTAATCTCTGATTCACTTGATTTCTAGTCTCCTCCAGCTCTACCAACTGGTTCATCCTCCTGGTAATGTCATTCGTTTCCTCCTAGCCATCCTGCATGAACCTGGCCATTGGTAAGGCTAGTTGTATGGGAAAAACAGCTACTCTTCTGTAAACCAGCTCGTATGGTGATTTTATTGTTGACCTCTTACTAGTGATTCTATTCACCCATGATGTGAATTTGAGCTGGGAATCCCAGTTCTTCTGATTTTCATTAATGGCCTTCTTCATCGCCCTCAGCAAGGTTTTATTTGAAGATTCTGCTAAACCATTCCCCTGTGGGTAGTATGCTATAAAGTGCCCCAATATAATATTATATTGTTGACAGAAACTGATGATTTTAGCCGAATTGAAAGCTAGAGCATTGTCTGTGACAATATTAGTAGGACAACCAAATCTAGAGATGATGTTATCCTCCAGAAATTTTATCACTACTACGACTGTTGCATTCCTTGCTGGAACGGCCTCCACCCATTTCGTGAAATATTCAATGGCTGTTAATATCCATTTATGTTTCCCACTCGATGCAAGATGAATTTCGTTGATAAAATCAATGCCCCATTGTTGGAAAGGTTCTTCTATATGTACAGGGATCATGGGCAATGGTGCAAACTTCTAACTTTCAACAAACTTTTGACATTTTTCACAGGCTCTTACCCAGGAAAAAACATCTCCGAAGAGCTTGGGCCAGAAAAAGCTCGCTTTTAAAATATTGTGTGCGGTGGCTCTCCAGCTATAGTGACCACCACAGATGCCTTCATGAAACTCAGTCATTATTTCTTCCACTTCATTTTCGGTGAGACATAGGAGCAGTATCCCTGATGGGTCCCTCCAGTACAGACAGCCATTTGCAAAAATGTATTTCTGAGATTTCAGCCTCAGCATTCTATACTTTGTTTTCTCACATCTTGGGGGACATCTAAAGGTCAAGAGATATTCTACAATTTATTTGTACCAAGGACTAAGGAGGTACTTCATATGAGTTTTATGTGCAGTTATTTCTATTCCACACTGTTCATCTATTTTTTCAGACTCTTCATTTGCTATCCCAGATAAATTTATCCCTAAAGCCTGACAATTTGATACTGACAGGATCTTAGCTAATCCTTGTCCTTTTATTAGCTTGGTGGGACATATCTCCAACTCATATTCTTGTATCTTTGCTATCCATTTTCCTCTTTTCCCCTCACTGTCTCCCTAGATCAGGATTTCTTTCACAGCTACTGTGGGTACAAATGCAGTAATGGAGGACTGCAAGACATACATCCGAAATGCCTTAAGGGACTTTACCAGGGCATAAGCTTGTTTCTCCAGGATGTTGTATTTTAATTCAGCATCGCGGAGCACTTGACTGAAGAAGGCGATTGGTTGCTCGTACCCCTCCTCATTCTTTTGTAATAATACTGCTGCAACAGTGTCAGGAGATGCGAATGAAAATATCATGAAAGGCTTAGCATAATCTGGTCTAGCCAACACTAGTGCTTCTGCGAAGACGTTTTTAATCCTGTTGAAAGCCTCTCATGAATCAGGAAACCACTTTACTTCATTATTCTTCTTCGGCATCTCAGTTATGTGCCAGACTATCTTTGCATAGTTTGGGATGAATCTTCTAAGGAAATTGATATGTCCAAGGAACACTTGGACCTCTTTCTTATTTATGGGGAAGGATATACCATTTATAACTTCTACCCTTTTTGGGTCAATTTTCACCCCAGCCTTCGTCACAATATGCCCCAATAGTTTACCTTCTTCTAAAGAAAATAATGATTTCTGAGGGTTTAGAGAGAGTCCATACCTTCGACACTTCTCAAAGGTTTTGCGCAAGTGTTCAATATGTTCTGCATCATCCCTCGAGAACACAGTGATGTAATCTAGGTAGACCACTACGAATTTATCTTGTTCCCTCACAAAAGCAATATCCATAGCCCTTTGAAATGTAGCCCCTGCATTGATCATTCCGAATGGAATTCAAGCATACATAAATTTCCCCCAGGGAGTAGTGAATGTGGTCTTCTTTTGATCCTTTGGGAGCACCTCCACCTGATTATAACCCAAAAAACCATCTATCATGGACATTCGTGAATCTCCCACTACCTTCTGCAATATATGGTCCATATTTGGAAGTGGATAATTATCCTTTAGAGATTCTTTGTTTAAATTCCGAAAGTAGACACACATCCTTATCTCTCCATTATTTTTACGAACTAGGACCAAGTTAGCCACCCACTCAGAATATCTTAATGACACAATGATCTTGGATTTTATCAGCTTCTTGATTTCTTTTTCTATGGAAGGAAGCAGTAAGGGGTTAATCTGTCTTAGCTTCTATTTGTGGCACTTTGCATCTCCTTTTAAAGGGATCTTATGCTGAATGATGCTGATATCAAAAGTATTCAACTCTTGATAGGACCATGCAAAAACATCTTTGTATGTGTTAAATAATTTCTGATAAATTTGCTCCTTATATTCTTCGGGAACCTTTTTAGACAACCTCACAATCTTCGGATCGGCCTCAGTGCCGAGGTTCAGGTCATCCACCTGATTTTATTCAACCACCTTACTTGGCTGTAGTGGGACATCATTTTTATTGAACAACCTCTCCAAAGGGACCAGTCCTCTGGGTATCACATTTCCTTTCAGTTTTAGCACCTTATGACCGGCCATGTTTTCCTGCCATTTGTTATGAGGAAGGCCTTCAGCCTCTTGTTTGTTGATGTCTATATCCACATTGGAGAATTATCCAACAGTCTCCATGAATCTTCTCACTTTCTCCTCATCTTCAAACACTTTCCAGTGTTTGACATTGTCGGGGATAGAAGGACGGTAGCAGACCTCTATCTCATATCTTAAAAGAGGATTCTGAGGCAGTCGAAAATTACTGGCGGCCACGACAAGAGAATATGCCATTCTGTTCTGATCTCTTGGCATAAACTGAATGTTAAATGCTAAGAAGAATTTTTCTACCAGGTCCCATACATAATTTCTATAAGCTCTCAGTCGTGGGTGTTTAGTTTGACACTGATTTCTCACCTGTCTCACCACCAATTCAGAATCTCCCAACACTTTGAGGCTTTGAATATTAATATTCCTCACTGTTTGTAGACCTAGGAGCAGTGCTTCATATTCAGCTACATTTTTTTTCGGCTTCATATTCTAATTTAAAGGACAATGGAACTAACTGTCCGATAGGGGAGATCAGGAGCACCCCAGCTCCATTCCCTTCTTTCGAGTTGGCTCCGTCAAAGTGCAATGTACAAACTCCATCTTCTTGATTTCCAGAGGATTGTTCAGTCTTAATCTGACAGAAGGATGGCTCTTGTAAACATTCTTGGTCTTCTTCCAGCATCAGACATGAAAACTCACCTTCTTTACTATATACCGGTGAATTTACAGAATTATCTGCGTTGGCGACCATGT
Source organism: Pinus albicaulis (assembly GCA_034641835.2). Classification (NCBI taxonomy): domain Eukaryota; kingdom Viridiplantae; phylum Streptophyta; class Pinopsida; order Pinales; family Pinaceae; genus Pinus; species Pinus albicaulis. The sequence continues at coordinate 530,322 of JAXQQM020065779.1, read as the reverse complement.
TTACGAACCTTGTATCCTGGTATAACCTTCTTTCTTGGCCTTCAAATACAGGGATGGTAGCATAAGTCAGGTCCAGTTTTATCGATCCTCCAATTTTTGTTCCCCATGATCTTGACAACGACATCCCAAATCGAGCTTGTATATCTTCCACTACTATGTCCATCACCACACTCTTGGCTGGTATTTGGGCTAGATTTACCACCAAATCTTTGATCATCCCCAAACATTTGACTCTTTTGGAATCGAAAGAGTAGAGGTATTTATATGGGTGAATGATTTGTAGCCCCAATTGCTCGATCACCGACAGGGGAAAGAGATTATGAGACGCCCCAGAATCTAGCACACAATTATGCGATAACAGATCATGGATTACTAATGACACATAGAAAGGGGGGGTCGAGGCATCTAATTCTTCAACATGGGGTCCGAACACCACCATGGGCCTCTCTTCCTGGAGGTTCAAATTGTCTGGGATTGGGGCTGATTCTTGGTGAAGCATGAAAGAAAAGACTTGAGACTGGTAAACTGGCTATTTGAGTAGTTCAGTCAAGGGGACCGACATTTTGACTTCTCAAGTTGCTTTTGTAGGTTAAAGGTAGAAGGAGGCTTCTCTAGGGTATTTTATTTTGGCTCTCTACCCTCAGCTAAAGGTTTCTCTTCTTTCAGTACAGTTTTGGCATTTGGAGTAGAGGCCAACTTAGAAGAGGAAGGAAAAGGATCATTAGAATGTACAAGATCGATTATAGGTTTCTTACCTTTGTCTCTGACCTGCTGCACCATTGTCTCCTTCTGTAGAGTTGTTTCTTTCTGAGGCATCTCTTCCTCCTGTTATGTTGTACGGGTTCTTTTTCTATAAGACCTAAGATCATATTTTATGTGAAATTACGCTTGCATGAAATCTACGAACTGCTTTCATTAATCATCGATCTCTGGATCTTCAGTGGCTCTGGATTTTTCTTCTTCTTCTTGCAATGAAATCCCTACTCCGTCACCTTCTTGCAAATAAAATTCAACTTCATCACTATTTGAATAAGCAATATATTGATCATCTCTCTCATCTGGAATGTCTTCAGTAGTACCATCCATTTGTCCTTCCAAATACAGCGGAGGCTGTATATGGTCTTGCTACTCCTTCCGATCTCTTTGTAGTATTTGTATAGGTGGCTTTCTGTATTGCGGGTTATAACCCCTATTTGGAGCATTCTGGAATGACTTGGAGGATGCATTCGTGGCCTCAAGTTCAAGCTTCACCGGCTTGATTGAAAGGTTCTTGATCATTTTGTTCATCTCCTCAATTTTATTTTTAGCTATGTATCTATCTTGACCAGATGTGGATACCTCTTCTATTCCTCTCTATCTGGCATCGCGATATGATCTCCCTTTTGATTTGCCTATAGAAGCAAAATTAGCCTCCACCTCTAGTGCATCGGTTTGGGCACCATCCAAGTTAGCAGACTTCCTTTCTCTTAAATAGAATCCGAACTTTGAATCTAACGGCGCCACAAACACCAATTTAGCAGTAGTCTGGTGAGGTTTCATTTTAGCTAGGAGACTTGTGTATAGTTTGTTGAATCTTTTAATGAATTCGGGCACACCCTCGTTATGTCTTTTTCGGAGTGCATTGAACTCTGTAAGATAGTATCCATGGTCTTTCTTTTCTCCCCATTTTTTGATAATGGAATTTTCCATCTCCTCCCAGTTATTAATGGAGCGGTCTCCCAAAGTTTTGAACCATTTTCTGGCCTCACCATCTAAATAATGGACAAAGAGTCTCAGCACTACATCTAGATGTTCAACATTGAAGTTTTCTGCAAAAGCATAGAAAAATTCGAGGTGTTTCTGAGCTTCAACACCATTCTCCCCGTTGAAACGAGGTAGGATTTTCAAATAATCTTGAGGCATGTCATTTAAGACTTGAGGTAATGCTAGGGGATCATACTAGTTTAACAAGAAACCCGAGACAACCATCGGATATTGTGGAGGTGGCGGGAGAATCTGATGCGTGAGAGGAGGTGGTGGTAGAGAAATATGAATGACAATTGGTATATATTGAATGGAGGCTTGAGGGACTAATGGAAATGTTGGAGTGTTAATGGCAAAAGTTTCTATGACTTCCTTAACTTCTTCAACTTTAGGAGTGGGATGGAGAAAGAAGCTAGTGGTATCTACCGACTCGACTTCATCTTTAACTTGAATTTTTTGAAGAGAGGGGTTATCTGAAGAAAAATCAAGGGTTCTCACTGTGGAATCAAGACCTCGATCTATATCTATTTGGGAGGAAGATGGAGAGTCTTCCAAAGAAAATCTAGGAATATCTGTATGGGCAGACTGTCTTTCCCTCCAACCTCTCTTGTGTAAAATATTTTCTGGTTCATACACCGAAGGTGTTTTCGACTGGGACATATCTGACCTTAGATGTGGCTTTTGGGAAGCCAAGACTACCAATAGCTTTATCTGTTAAATGACAGTGGAGTTGCCAAGGTGAGGGATCTACAACTCTCAGCCCTTCTTGCTCACCTATTCTGAATGGTGAATGAAAAGTTTGTCAAGGCCCAGGGATTTAGCTTTTCTCAAATTCGTATCCCCGGCAACGACACCAAAAAGATGTTGTCACTCCTAGAGACAACCTTGAGATGTACAAAGACCAGTGCCTAGGACATCTTAACTGCAAGGAGCATATGACTCAACTGACAAGAGTTGACAAGACTGGGCTCTCATGCTATAATTTATTAAGGGAATGGTTGGATGAAAATGGAACCAAGACCCCCAAACGAAACACGACAATTGCGAGACTGTAATAACAGAGTATAAACTTTGATATATAAATGTATCCGACAATTCTAATACAGAACGCTGAAAAGATGGCTGAATTCTAAAATGAATCACAGTGATTCATAAAGGTATGTGATGACCGTATAAGAAAATGTAGTGAGTATTAATTGTAACAATGTCTTATCTAGAGGCAAAATCCACATATACTGGGCCTATGGAATGATAAGAATCCATATACGAGGACAATTTTAGAGACAAAGATCTATTATAGCTAACATCAGAGGAACGATGGAAGAGGTGAAAAGTGGAACAAAATATCCTACCTGAGCCATATTTAAAGTACTAGAAATGAGTAAATATGAGTATATATAATGATAAATCCACATTTAAGCATATGAGTACTCGCATTCTAGAACATAGATATGATAAATATCGAGATAAATGAACTGAACGCTTGTATTATAAAACATAAGGAAGGGCTACAAACTGTGAATCATTCTGATCAGAATCCCCAATATCAGTAAAACTCCTTATCACTGAATCCCAACGGGATCTTAAATATTAATATCAAAACTCAGACACAATACATACAGAGTCTTTTCTAGTGAGTTCTTCGAAAAATCTGGAACCCTCTATATGTCCCTGCTTACTCCTTTTATAGCATTTTCAATGATCATAAGCGGAAATATATTTTTGGGAAAATATATTTTCCATGTACTCGTATGCCGTTACAAGTCCTGATCAGAACATCAAAATTTATGATGAGGTAAAAACACTACCCATACTTTTACAATCCGAGCTCATGGCCGTTTCTAGAGAAAACATCACAATTGTCTAATAGAAAGTAAAGATTTGCAGGAGTGAAATATGAATCTCACTCGAATAGTGAAAGTAAAAAGTAAAAGTAAGACAACAGGCCTTGCTGGCCCAATCATGAGTTAACAACTTCTAATGGTGGGAAAGAGTCGAGGCAGTGGCTGAAACAGGTGGTACTATGGTTGCAGAAGAGGTGGCTAACGAACTCGCATGACTTGTACATCTCTGCCAAGTGTCGACTGCAAGTTCAGGCATTGCGGTGAAAGTTTCAGCCCGAATGTAAACTTCAGTCAGTTTGGCGTAGCTCACCTGAATATGGATCTTGTATTTTACCTGATGAAGAAGAGATAACTCTTTGCTAAGTACTAAAACTATAGTTTCAGCCTTAATTCAGGCAAACTTCTCAGAAGGGGTGTTAGTTCGATTCATTTCTTCTGTCAGTCGGCCTTCATATACTGGTAATGGCTGTAGAACTGCATTTGAAGGCTCCCAACATGATGGGAGGCCGCAAGTGTTAGCTCTGTCCAATTTGTTTCGAAATATTCTAAACTGGTCACCACCTTTTCCAATCTGCTCAATGCAAAGCTACGTGCAGATTCATTTTCTATCATTTTTTGACATTCTGATGCTTCTTTGAACCTACTCTTGATTCCTTGCTTAACGAAAATCTTCCGAACTTAAATTATTTAATACGGAAATATACCTTTTGGTGTTTCCGACCCTAGTTGAGGCATCAGTACTCCCTTCGTGAAGTGTTCTTCTGAACAGGCACACTGCAACCCTCTTTTCTTCAATGAGAGTTAAGTAAACCCAACGCTCTTTCACTTCCATAATAATATCGGCCCAAATCAAGTGTCGAGCATTCAGAAGAGTAATATTTCCCTTTATCCTCTTTTTTAGATCTCAAATAGTCTTCTCTTGCTCTGCCTTCTCCTGTTTTCCCTCTTCTATCTCCTTCTGCAGAGCAGCAACCTTATTGGAATTCTCCTTGAGGGTGGCTTCAAGCTCATTGATCTTCTGCCGTGCTGTTAGGACCTACTTCTCTACCATTTGAAGCTCGGCCAGTGTTGTGGTCAACTGCTCAGAGAGTGAGCTGGTCCCTTTAGGAGGTGGTGTAGTTCATGTATGGGTATCCCAGGTTCTTTGTAGCTCATCCATTTTTACCTGGAGGGCGGTCATCTCACCAGAAATCCTTTTCTTTTCTTCCCTTTCCTTGGCAAGGGAGTCTGACAGGTTGGCCTTATCCTTTTCCACTTGGGCTAATTCAACAGTTTGTACGTGCTGGGAGCCAGATATGTTCACCTTACGCTTTAGGGTTGCAATCTGCTTTTGCAACTTTGAGATCAGATGACTTTGGGGGTTTTCTTTACCACTCTCTTTTCCTTTCACCACTTCTTGGAGACTGCGCAAATCATTTGAGAGTGCATGGGAATTTATCTTCTCCATTCTGAGGTTATCAATCACTTGGTTATGCTTTGTTTGAAACTTCCTCAGAGTGAGAGAAAGCTTCCCCACCTCGTCTTTTAACATATCACCAAAACATTGGAAAATATTGCATTTGTCAATTGGTGAGACTTCTGACATGGTTATTTCTATTTCTAGAGCTTTATAGCTAGTGGTGCCAGCCTATGGGTCTAAAATTTCTTCAGTCATAGCCATTATCAGTTGTTATTTATCCATATCTATTACAGCTGAAAACCTAGTCTGGTACCTGTCAACATATCCCTCTAATTCAGACAAATGCTTTTCCCTGACTGCCTTGTTCCTCACCTTCCTTTCATTTTCCCCTTTGGAGCTGGTAGCAATGATGGCTTGTGAATCTTCGGAGAACTCGGAGGATGATGTGCCATCATGTATTACCACAAAACCTACTTTTCCTTTGCCTGGTTGGCCATAAAGTGTTTCTTTTTGTAGCAATGGGTCTTCTCTGGTACTTTCTTCTTCATCGGTTCTAGTTCTTTTCTTTCTAGAAGGCGGGGATCCTTCTCCTTAAGCGTTGACCTCTTCCACCTGATTCTGACTTTCTTCTTTTGTCGAACCCATATCCCCCTTTTCCCATGTCGCAGATGAATCTGTCTCCATCTGTGAAAGCAAAGGCTAGGTTTCAAGGTTAGCTTGCCACTCGATGAAGGGTCTAGTTTCATGAGCATAAGGAGTTTATTTAATCTTCTTCCTTTTGTTTAAAATGATGCCTTTCGGATCATAGGGCCAAGCTTTCCCTTTCCTTAAATCCATGCCTTTGAGCAGGTCTTCAACTATGGGAAGGGCATGCCTCGAGTTGAAAATGAAGGGGCCAATGGTTGTAGGAAGCTTGAGAATGAACCCCCTTTTCATGGGGAGGAAGTGGAGCTGGTTAGCCTTCAATGTGTGTCGAAGGTATTGCAGGGCATAGATCCGCGAGACAGCAAAAACTGGCAATTTGTAGGGTGAAACTTCAACACCATAAACTCTGATTTCAATGTAGTCATCAAATAGGTACCAGTCTCCTATTCTTTCAGCCTCACTATACTGCAACCATTTCTTCTTCTCAGGAAACATCCTAGGTGAAGCATTATCATAAATGATGGTATAAGCTATGGACATAAAATCGTTCAAGAAACTTGAATATCCCACCCCATTTTCCAACTGATGTGTTGCGGGATTCCAGTCAAAAACAGGTCTTGGCTGAGAATTTATCCTATAGACCTTTTCTAAACCCTAACCCTCAAACTTATCAGACTTCTGGAAGAGAAAAAGATAGAAGACCATGGAATAGAAACAAAAACGAGCAGTATCTAAGAGGTCCTGAAACTAGGTTTGGATGGTGGAGGCCAGAAAACTAGGGATATCCAAAACGACACCAGGCTGTCACATTAACCATAACAGAGATATGCACTCTTTCGAGACTCGCCCGACACCTTCTACACCTAATAGTCCTGCAATGAGAGAAAGTGTGGGCTGAAGGTCCTCCTTGAATGTACTCAAGGGCACCGAATTTGCAGATGGGAAAGCTGTGAGATTGGAGTCAGAAATAGCGGCAAAAAAATTGCTCTTTTTCCTCCATGGTAACTTAGAAAATTGTCGAGATAGAGTCATTTCATTGAAACTGACGTAATTCGAGCTGGTAGGAAAGCAGGGAGCTTTTCTGATGAATCCAGGAGATATACTGAATATCTTGTTCCCCTGAGAGGATAGGAACATATCCTGGTGTTCATCGTAAGCCTCTCTGAGCCAGCAAATAAGTTCGACCACTGGGTAGACCGCGGGAGTAATTTGGTGATACAGTCAAGACAAAATGACTTGAAACTTTTCCCTATTTTCCACATGCTTCCTGAACAGCTCGAGCTTGACACTACTAATGAAAAATGGGTATTGCGGGTCACAGATGTTAGCTTGTAAATTTGTGAAGGGTTCTAGTCTAGGGGTAGCCCTGGACTCATGAGCTTGAGGGGTTTCGGGCTCTGACTTCTTGACTGAGACTTTACCCATGACCATTATAAAGAATGCAAAGCGAAAGGAAACTAGATAGTAAAAAGGGATGGAATACCTATGCAAATAGGACAATGCTTGGGAGGAAAATGATGCGGGGAGGTTGAAAACAACTTGGCAGCACTGGGACTGGGCGTTCGCACTTTCGCTTATATAGTAACTGTAAAAAGAAAGTATTTTACCACAATAACTCGTGGAGCAGAGCTATATGACTTAAAAAATCCTAGAAAACGAGATTAGGGTGATGCTATTAGGGCTGACGTCATAAAGATGCTGACACTGAGACGCGTGGCATCTGGTCATTTGCTTATCAAGTTTCGGTGAGGTGTATACAACGCGTAGGGTTTAATACCAGTACTGGTCATGTACTGGGTGTCCTAGGACTTACCTTACCATTGGATCATAGTGACAGGTGTACATCGGGATTTGGCCCATTGGAAACACCGGCAGAGTCGTGTAACAGCTTCAAACCTATGGCCGCTTCCCCTGCATAGTTCTTAACTGCGGGTCCCATTTCTGCAACGTTATAAGAATTATGGGGGGAGGCTTCTGCCTTCCCCTTATCACCCTTGACCCCCTCGGAATTACTCACGCGTCATTCTTTCTGAATGTGCGGAGTATGATCAGGTCCCGCCACTTACCATTGTCTCGCGCCTTTACTCTTTTCTCTTTTCTCTTTTCTTTTGGTTAAAGCTTTGCTGCTGATCCGCTTTATAATATAGTGCTTTAGCCGCTTTTGATTTTTGCATCTGTTTTCATATTTACCCCTTCACACCTTTTAAACTATTTTCCTCTATCAACTTTCTTAGGACTTAAGGGTTGAATGATATAATCAACAGAATCTATGATGTCTTATTAAACTATTTTCTATGTTATTATTGTTAAAAATAATAAACAATTTCTGATTTTGAAATTCATGTGACTTTCTGAATTTCAATATAATAATACGAAATGCTCCAAATGCTCTTCTTCTGAAACATACAGAGGAAGGTTCGACTTCTATAGAATGGTTTTTCGAGAGAGAAGAATCTGTGATGGAACTCCATTTTGAATTTATAGCACAACAACACTTCTTAGTCATCATCTTTGACGAAACCTTTCCTATCAAGAGTACCGCAAAACAGAGCCTCTTCTCTCTCGCAAATTTCAAAGTAAAATTTACTCGTAGTGGTTGTAACAAAATTTTCCACTGAGGGATTTTCATCGTTTCCATGGCATGTAAACATGACAAAAGGGCTTGTTGACAGACAAATCCATTTTCTATTAATTTTGAGATTCGTTGAGTTACTGCGAGGTGGATAGTGAACCGTCAAAGACCGAGGCGCACGATCAAATCCACATGCATTGATTTTGATGTAAAATACCTTAATGTCGAACCATGTAATATACAACTTACATATTTAGAAGAAACTTCCTTTAACACTTTCGGTGGCACGACGAACACATGATAGCTTTAGAGTAAATATTTCCTCAATAACGTGGATACCATTTCTGTTTTCCGATGAATGACTCTGAGAACTAAGATCATAGATATGTTTCCATTTCAAAATCTCTGCATAAAGAGGAAAAAAAATCGAAATTGAATAAAGATGCAATAAGTTGACGATATACAACTAAAAACGTGAAAATATACGAATTATGACTGATTTTATTGACATCACGCTTCATCATATGTGGTTTAGAAGAAAGCACAGTCAGTGTAATTAATGGAAGATAAAAGTTGTTAGAGAAAACGTTTAAACGACCTGCTACCGACTATTATTTATATCTTAATCTGAACAGAAGTTGGAAATATCATTTTTGTGGTTTAAAGGAACAAAACAGTCTAGTTCCTATGAAATTGATGGTTTAAAGGAATGAAACAGTCTAGTCCCTGTGACAATGGAAGTTAAAATTGCTTTCAAAAAGAAACTGAATATGATTAAATACCAAAGCAAATTTTAAATTCGTGAGCTTTTAGAGAAGAGTATTTTTGTACCTCGATGTTTCAATTACAAAAATTAAATTGTATTGCTAATGGAGTTCATGAATACTTATAGGAAACCCAGTGAATATGAATTGAAAATTTGAATGAGCAATTTTTACAGAAATAAATGTGACGTTATTTCCTGCTTAAATAAATTATAAATATTTGCTCTCGAGTTACTCAAAACACAACAAACATGCTGCTAGTGCATTATTTTTGGAAATAAATTGAGAAAATTCTAAGCACAAATAAATTTGAAACTTTGATCAATATTCTACCCATCGTTCGCTTGTCCCCATAGAAGCCAATTCTCTGCAACGATTGTTAATTCAAGGAGTTAAAACTGATTCTGATATCAGGGCATTGGTTTTCCTCAGAATTAGGTATGATTTGATCAGAGAGACATAGAATATGATCTTTTAGAAGAAGAAACTGTAATATCCCAATAAATCAAAATTATCACAGATCTGGCACATCTAAGTGTTCTAACTAAAATATCTTGAACAAAACATTGAACACAATGGAATCTGGAAATGCAACCATGGAATAAAAATAGTACATGCCCATACAAAGTATAGGAGCCCCTGAAATGGCATGCATGGCTGCTCATCAAAAGAGAAAAATAAAGACTCACGCACAATTGTGGACCTTGGATGGATCTACTACACAAAATTTACCACGGGGTTTTCGTCTTGGGATCAATGCTAGAACTGGCCACACCAAGTTCTCAACCAAAACACAATAAGATAGATAAAACTTCAATGATTCTAAATTCCTAGCTTCTATCTCCTTTTATAGGATTGATGGAATTTATTTTATTATTTTCCTCAAAATCTAACAACAAATACCATGGGCTGCTACCATGGGAGAATACCATGGTAATACCATGGACCGATTCCATCCACTTTGACTGGATCAAGAAATGGAATATTACAAGTCCTCTAGCCCAAAGATTGCTTGTCCTCAAGATATCCACTTCTATCCACAATAGAAGCATTTGTATATTGATAGCAGGATCACATGCAACCCGATGTACTATTCCATCTCTCCATGTCGAATGGTCCTTAATGGATTCTCTGATAACTGGATCCCGAAAAATCCTCCGACCAATCCTCCCCTCAATAGATTTACCTGGATCCCAAGCAATCCGTCGGCCAATCCTGCCCCCAGTGGATTCTCCTGGATCCCAATGCCACCTAAATCCTGGGACCTGTGGGTTATGGTACCATTTCAGCCCTCCATCATTGCCCGCACCAAAGGGCCCAAGTTGCAATATGCCCTCAGCTATGAGTATTCTCCAAAGAATCAACCTATCAATAAAATAGCAACTCATAATCAATCGCCAATCCATACTTGGGGAAGGATGAAAATTTGTAATTATACTATGTCGATGTTGTTCGATGCTCAATTCATGCTTCTCTACTTGGTTACTCAACATGATGCATTTGGGAGAACTCTGCCCTGCTCTTCCCAATGTATAAAGGTGGGTTGTTGGTGTTGCAAGCCTTATCTATGTATTCCTATAGAGGCCTTCTCTCGAACTCCCAATTGTAATCCTCTTGCTTCCTTTTGAGGGACTTGAGTCGTTCCTCAACATCAGACAACTTGGTCGTTGATTCGACACACACCCCTATGGGTTCCTCAATTTTTATGTTCTCCTATAAGACAATGTCTCGGGTTGTATACACTCTTTTCTTCAACAATATAAGCTCTGTCTTGAAATGCATGATCCTTTCCCGAAAGTCTTCTGCTGGAAATTCTAGTGTCATGCTGACTGTCTCTGTATTTGTCTGCACCAGATGCCCAACTACCACAACTTCAAATTGAGCCTTTGACCAACTCTCTAGGAATGGTTCATTTTGCACATTATGTTTGTCATGTTTCTCCTCATTATCGTACTCATCATGCTCATTGACTATGGTTGGATCCTCACTCAACTCTCCCTGGTATCCTCCATTTGGGGAGACAATATGTTCATCACTTTCAACTATCGAAGATAGATGCATTGGTGTAATTTTATCGATACTTGATTGTTCATATTATTTATTTACATTCCCTTGGGGATCTACAAACTCAATTATATAGGAGTCTACCCCATTAGGTATAATTTATTCATACACTTCCAAATGCAAGTCATCGTAAAAAGCCTCCTTGAATAATGTCACAATGTTGCTCACCATCTTGAAGATCAATAGACTCAACTACAAAAGACTCCCCATGATTTGAAGTAATCTCCTTTTTTTTGTCTTTTTTTCCTTCTTCTTATCACTTGGACAGGAATGATTAAGGGCCCAAGGTACCTTGCATATAAAGCATATTCCTCTCCTCCTTAGTTCTTTCTTGCTGCATATTTTATTCTTTCTTTCTCCATCAATCCTTCTAAACTCCTTCCTAGTCAACACCTTTCAAAGCCATTTTATGTTTCGCCTGACCAGTTTCTCGACTAGATCATAGGGAGGTGGTGATACCTTTGGTTCCTTCCTCTAAATGGTTAGCAATTTGGAGCAATTTGGATCTTATTATCTCACATATGTCAGCATCTCCTTTTAAGAATAGAGACACAATATTTTTCATGCATGCTTTGACATGGTCTGAGTGATATGATGTAAGACTGGTATAAAAGTTTTGGAGCAACTGAAAGATCAACTCGTCACATTCCATATTCAACATGAATGTGCCAAAACTAAACTCTTCCATAAGTTTCAAAATTATACACTACTTTTGATAAGTAGAAAGCATGATGTTGTTCAACCCCTGACGGGATTCTACTATCAGCTCCAATATATCTGTCATGAGAATATTATTGTAGGGTAGTAATGGTGATGTTAGAGTTAGAGCCTGCTGAGACAAGAAGAAATTATGAGCTTGACCTCTTCATCAAGATGTTCCCTAAGTTTGGGTTGTATTAATGCAAGCATGAATGGTTTGAGAGCCCAACTGAGTTTCTTCCATTATAGTTGCCCCACCTTGGACAAATATATTTCTAATTCCTCCAACTTATGAAGTTCTATCACTGATTTTGTTTTTTGCAATTCAGAGCCAAGTGCAAAGATCTTAGCTCCTCTTCTTTGTGATTCCTTCACCTCCCATGGTTGTTTTTGTTGCAAAATGACATGGACCATTTTTGAGAATGGTCTTTTGCTTTGACTATCATTTTGGTATATGGAGGTATGGCTGCTTAAAGGACCATATATCCTCACTAGTTCTTCAAGGATTTGTTGGTTGTTTTCCAAAATTTCTTCAAGACAGTCCATCTGCTTCCCTACCCAAGCAAGAATATATTAATTCTTCATAAGAAGATTTTTTCAATCATGTCTTCAAATATTTAACCCGCAGACTTATAAATTATTTTCCCTTCACTTATGTCTCCCAATATTAAACCCAAGCTTTTCCCAGACTTTCGACCCTCTTGTTGATGGGAGAGCGCTCCCTTTGTAATGTCGGCTAGATCTTCTGCATAGTGGTTCTGCCATCTCGATGCTCTGTCTCCTTCGGTGATGGTGCACTATGTGGGCTAATGCAACTGATGCAGGAATTAACGGTTGGAAAGGGATGTTGGCCCTGCTCAAGGAGCTATTACTACAATATTCAAAGAGGACGATGGAAGTAGAGGGGCATGTGGTGCAGTCTGCAACCCTCATTTAAAAATAGTCGACCTCCCGACATAATACTGCAATTGAATTTAATGGCATGCGACGACACCCCACTGTAATATACTCGATGGAAATCTATTAAGCGATTAGCCTGAATCATGTCAATCCCTATAGTGATAGTGGAATATGACTTGTGGTGGACTCTCGATGCTCGAACCAGTTGGCGTTATTGGTTCGATCCTCCTCCTTATACTTCCCTTTAATTATTCAATGTCCCTACGTCAGAGTAACTAGCACTAATGTTGAAGTCTTCTACAAGAAATTTCGTGGCCCTAGATCCATGTCCCATGCCTTTCTACAATCAAAATCATCTCCTCTGCGCCCTGATCTAATACATGCTCCTTGATGTATTCGACCTTCTGTATATGCAACAATTTTGGTTATGAAGGGTTATGACTACCCAACCCTATGAGAACATGGCCTTGAATCTCTTGCTTGCCATTATAACGACCATATTTGGATCTGGTCTGAATGTTTCCCCTGATGTGAATGTTTCCCTTGGTGTTGGGACGTTTCCTCGCAATCTGTTGCCCCTCTCATGGAAGATCGGGCCTCCTCTTATGCACAAGGTAGCTATGACAATCTTCGAGATCGGTCCTTCCAATGTCAGGAACTAAGACAATCACCCTATGAGAACAACTTAGGCTTTTATGCTTCATGGGTTTCGGTCTCTTTAAAGTTCTCCTCCACAATTAGAAATTCAACCCGAAAATAAAACTTAATGATGGACAAGTAATTTCTCTGCAATGGTCAATTAAGGTGGTTATGGAGGACCACTGAAATTGATGAGGTTTTAGCTATGGTGATAACTAGTTCCTCTTCAAACCCTCAGGCTGGCAAGAAAAACCAGCTTTGATACCACTGTAATATCCCAATCAATCAAAATTATCACATATCTGGCACATCTAAGTGTTATAACTAAAATATCTTCAACAAAACATTGAACACAATGGGATCTGGAAATGCAACCTTATTTATATTAATAACGGAAGAAAAATAGTAGATGCCCATACATAGTATAGGAGCCCCTACAATGGCATTCATGATTTCTCATCAAAAGAGAAAAATAAAGATTGAAGCACAATCGTGGACACTAGATGGATCCACCAGACAAAATTCACCACGAGGTTTTTGTCCCGGGATCAATGCTAGAATTGGTCGCGCCAAGTTCTCAACCAAAATACCATGAGATAGATAAAACCTGAATGATTCTAAATGTCTAGCTTCTATCCCCTTTTATAGGCCTAATGGACATTATTTTATTATTTTCCACGAAAACTAACAACAAATACCATGGGCCGTTGCCATGGGAGAATACCATGCTAATACCATGGACTGATTCTGCCCACTTCGACTGGATCAAGAAAGGGAATATTATAGAAACTTATCTACAAAACTAAAATCTTTCTTATCATATACGATTTTCATAACTTGAAAGAGAGACCTATGAAATCCTTGCTTGAGGCTTGATTAATAGTATTATGGTTTAGCAAATGAGGTTGAAGGCCTTTAAAATTCATAATTGGCCTTGGGGATTGGATACTGGTGGTCACTGTTTGTGCTATTGAACTCAGATTCTCATGTGGAATCAATTATGTAGCGATTTCAAATGCTAAATTCATCAATGTGCTTAGGTTTTTGTTATTGATTATCTGGTGGTAACTGTTTTGCCAGTGAACCCAGCTTCTCATGTGGAATCAATTATGCAGGGCTTTCAAATACCTAACTCATCAATGCGTTTGGGTTTTAGTTTGATCATAACTGTATGAAGATGATTCGTTCTTAAAGACTCAAGTGGGTGGTCAGTTCCAAATTATTACGACAGGGTGAGGTCAACATTCTTCACAGCATATGATGATTAACCATACGAAATCTTCTAATAGTCCAACATGAGATTAACAACCGACAATAACACTATGGCAATTGGAGGAGTTATTTTAAAAAAGGAATGCCTTAAGCGTAATATAGTCATATTATATGTCTACAAAGCCATGTTATAATAGGCATACTTAATGTTATTTTTCTTATATCATTAAATTTTATAAAATTTAATATCATAATTTTATTTTATTTTATTAATTAATATTCATATTTGATCAAATGTATTTCTTAAGTATATTTTTAATAAATTTAAAGTATATATATATATATATATACACTTACTTGAGCATATGGCCATTATATTCACAAAATTTTATTTTTTAATATATTATATAGTTAATTATCTTACAAAAATTGTAATATCATAAATTGTGTAAATGATAAATAATAATTAATTTCAAAAAATAACAATATAATTGAATTTCATATTATTATTATTATTATTTTATTAAAAAAAATTAAAAAATCATAAAGATATCTTATAATATTAATATGAATTAAAATTTATAAGAAATTTTATATAATAATTTTTAAATAAAATCTATCTCTTAAATAGAATACTAAAAATTACATTTTTATTAAAAACATCAATTCATTCCAAAAAAATCATTTTATATTACTAAAAATGTAAATATTTTTTAAGTTAGTTAACTAATAAAATATTTATTAGTATTTAAAAGATAATGTAGACTCTTGTATATTGTATATCTCCTAGGGAAATATTTTTAAGAGGAATGCATCGTGTCTAGATAAACTAAAGAATAATGCAAAAGTGCGAGGAATGCATCGTGTCTAGATAAACTAAAGAATAATGCAAAAGTGCATGGATTTCTACAAGGTCTGATATGGGTTAAAATTTCACAAGTGTTCAATATTAAAATTTTGGGAGACTTCATTATTATCATTCAACAGTTATACAAAATAACCTCACTCTCGGACAACCTTTTGGACAAACTTCTCAAGAAAATAAGGAGGATTCAAAAAGACATTCAATAGAAAGAGTACTTTCAAATATTTAAAAGACAAAATGAAAAAGTTGATAAATGTGTGAATCAAGCCTATTAGATTCAGGTAGGACAGTAAGAATTAAATGGTAATTCTAGTATGTAGATCCTTCCCTAACCTTAAAAGCAATGATTGCATCGAGGAGGGAGACAATTATTGATAATAATGTTGCTACAAAATTAGATACATGTCGGATCTTCGTGATGGACTATGAATTGAATTCCATGAATCCTAAAAAACTTCCATGGTTGCCATTATGTGATGCATTTTTGGAAACAGAGGTTGGGGGACTCATAGAAGAATCTAGGAAGTCCTATGGTGTAGAAGAGAAATTCGCCTGTTTTTTACCATGGTTAACAAGGAGCCCAAAATACTACACTATCTACAATATTCCTCGCTTGAGACAATTGGGATAATGGTTCACCCCTTCAATACTAGGTCTTTTTCATATTGCATGCATGATTATGATGATTTCATAGCTTCAAGTGGGATTAGCTTTTGTATATGCTTACTAGGAAGATATATTACAATAAGAAGAACTTTGTAAGCAGATTTCATAATTGAAGGGAGAAGTTCAACTTTTGTATACCATCTTTATCGAGTTTGTACTAAAAGTAGGAAGTAAGTAAACAAATGTCTAGATCCCTATAACCCATCCAAGGAGGAGAATTGTACACTTCAAATGACATGTATGCATTTTTGTAATTTTTTTTGTTAGGAAGTTATTATTGGATGTATTACTATAGGCATGTGTTGGATTTTGTGAAAATATGTTGTCCCTTAGAAGCTATAGTAGTATGTAGCAAAAAATGGACCAAGGCAGATGATGCAAAAATGTAATGAATCTCCTGACTAGATGTTATGACCACAAACATATTTAATGAATTACATATACTCATTCATGTTGAGAAAAAATAATATAAAAGTACCAGATTATAGAGACCGTATTTAAATGGGATATTTCAATTAGGGTTATCTTGGGTGCTTTAGAGGAAGGAATATGGTCCTCCCTACTAAGGCTCAAACCTCATAAGTGACATGACGAATGCTAAATCCATTTTCATGTTTTTGAGACTTTAGGAATGTGAATAGAAATCCCCTAGTGCATTGAGAATGGCTATAAGAACATATTTTTTAAAGGAAATTTAACTTAAAAAAATAAAATCTTGAGAATAGGAATCCTATAATTACAATTCTATTTCTAACATCAATAAATACCACATTCCATTGTTAATTGAGAGTATCCAAAGTGACTTATAAGTAGGAATCCAATCCTCCCCACCTAGGTTCTCCCAAGTTCAAATCACACAAGTAACTTAATAAATGTTTAGAACATTGACAATATACATATTTTCCTCATATAAAATATACAACATTACATAATAGTAATTTAAATTCAAATATTTCATTATTACAAGCATCTATTTTATTACATATTTTTATTATATTTATTTAAAATATTTTTATACAATAAATATTAAAATGAAAAAAAAATATTTCAAAACTTAATGAAATAAATTATTTAATAATAATTATTTTGTAATTATGGATATAAACAATCAACACCAATACAATGATTCAAATTTACAAAACGTTTGAAATTTTGATAAGTAAAATTTAATTTAAAGAAAGATCAAATTTTTAGATTAATATTTTGTTTCTAATTTTTTAATAGAGTTTTGATTTCAATATTATATTTATTTTATAGATAAAAGATTTTAATGTAAATTTGAATATGATTTGAAATTGCTGGTTATTAATATTGCAAATAAATTTTAATAATGTAATGTTAACAAAGTAAATTTCAATATATTATAGTAACATTTATCTTAACTATAGATGTAACGAGCTCAAAGTGGTATTGTATTTCTCATGATCTAAATTTCAAACTTGAGGAAAAATTTGCAAGAAAAATTTGATTTCTTTAGTTGCTTCATAGATTTGATGTTAAAATAGATCTACGTTGGTTATTAATAATATTATTATGTATATATATAAATTTCACATCTAAATATATATAGAACTATTTTTATTTTACGATTTATTAAAATCCTATAATATATATGATTATGACCAATTCTATTTAACATACACATACATACACACATATATGTATATTATAATATATTTTTTAATGTTATCTGCATAAGATCGATGATATA
Source organism: Pinus albicaulis (assembly GCA_034641835.2). Taxonomy (NCBI): domain Eukaryota; kingdom Viridiplantae; phylum Streptophyta; class Pinopsida; order Pinales; family Pinaceae; genus Pinus; species Pinus albicaulis. Next base: position 512,599 of record JAXQQM020065779.1, on the reverse strand, counting down.
TATAAATATATGAATAAATGTGCAAATAAAAAAATAAGTTTATTGTAAATATTGAATTTTTATATGTTTATTAGTTAAATTTAAATATAAATTTTAAAATATTATGGTTATGAATATAAACAATTATTTTAGTTTATATAGTTAAATAAATTTTGATTTATATCTATTATTTATATTTTATATATATTTCACATTTTTTTTAATAATATTTTTATTAAAAAAATTATTAAAATTTTATATCTTAAAGGTTAATATTAGAGGTTGAATGTTAGTATTAAAAGTTAAATGTTAAAGTTAAAGTTAAATATTTATAGTTTTATTAATAAAATCAAAATTACTATAGTAAAATTTGAATAAACTGGATTTATTATTTTAATTATTATTTTTTTGAATTTTTATTGAAAATACATTTAAATGTTTACATTAATGTACAATAAGTGCAACATATTTCTTAGAGTGAGTTGTAGAGTACATCTCAACCCAATAAATATTATGAAACAATAATAATACAATTTTAATACACAAAAAAAAGTTAAGACACTTATAGTTTTCACAGTGTTTTAAATTATATATATATATATATATATATATATATATATATATATATATATATATATATAAAATATGTTTTCTTCCCACTTAACATTTCTTAGAAATCCGAATGAAATCTCTGAATGTTTGAAAAATTCATCTCTACATTTCCAACTTGCTTCCAAAAAATCATGCAACATAGTTTTGAATGAAAAAATTATATATTACATATTTTTGTGATATATGTAATTTGAGAATATATATATATATATATATATAATTCATTTTTAATGTATATCAAATACTACTTTTAAATATATATTATTTTTCTTTTAACATAATATTATATATATATATATATATATATATATATATATATATATATATATATATATATATATATATATAAAACATGTTTTAAACATTGTAGGGTTATTGATATATTTTTGGAAAATTAGACTAAACTTATTGTCCTAAGAATAATGCTACGGACCAAGACAATTTATTTATGTCCCATTTTTCTTTCAATATTATCTAACAATTAAATTTGAAATATTATAAAATTCCATAAAACTATTTCAAATTGATTTAATCTTGATAATAGATATTTATAATAATATGTTTCATTTTGTTTATAGATATAATTATGTCTATTTACTTTAAATTTATTAAAACTTATTATCCAAAGAATAATGGTAAGGACCAACGCAATTTTTTTTATGTAACATTTTCCCGTAAATGTTATCTAACATTATAAATTTTTTGAACAATTACTTTGATTTAAAATATTATAAAATACCATTAAAAAAATTCAAAATTGTTTATTAAAAATTTAACTTATTCTTTATAGAAATACTATTTTCACATCTTTCAACTATGTAATAGGCTACACTTCCTTTCATATAGAATGAAATTTCATCTTATTAGTCCTAGCTAAATGTTGTGTATGGAATGTAGCAATTAATTGATTATTTTGTTCTTTATTAACAATTTTCTTATATTTACCAATATTGGATATATGAATACACTCTGTTCGATTTATATAATAAATTTAAAATCTGTTCCGCTGATTCTTATATGAGATGAGATTTGGAGCCTTCTTGAGGATTTTATGGTATTTAGTATTATATTTCCATTGCAATGTTTAGTTTAGACAAAATTTCACAAAATATAACTTTAAATTATCATGGGACATAATAAAGTTTTTCACAATGTTATATTTTCCATTGTAATGAATGGTTTAACCAAATCTTGGAAAACATTCGCATGAGAAATTAAAAACTTCATCTGCCAAATAGTATTTCATATAATTCTAACTAACTCTATTAATATAGTCAATTGTTTGAATGAAATGAAATACATATTTAAACATAAACTCATAAGTATAACGAAAATTGAACTTCAATTCATTAATAACAAAACACTGAAAATTGCTTACATGCAAAATGGAAACAGACTAGTTTGGGCAATAGTAGCGTATCTTTGAGAAGAGAAGTGGTAGCTATATGCCTTTGAACTATGTTACACTCATGCTCAGAGGAATTTTTATCATTTAGAAACAATGGAAAACCCAAAACATCCAAAAACCTAACCCTAGGAGATGAACCATCAAAATTTTGTGGGCCTCATTGGGATTATTTGGTATACCCACTTCTTGGGGTTGTAAGTTTGGCATACGATCTTTGTTTGATGTATAAGATACCTCGCTATAAATATTCATCTAAAGACTACCAATTATAGCTATAATCTGATACCCCAAGTAGAAGTTTTTCAATTTTACAAGAAAATGTATTTTAGGGCCTCAAAACAACTCTGAAAGGTTAATACCCGAAAACATGCCAAAAGTAGTAAATTATGCTACAATTAAGAAAACTGAAAGAAATAGTGCTCAGGGTCCAAGTGGAATAGGTGGGTGGACAACAATATACACCTTGATCAATGCTTCTCCCTTAGGAGGTAATCCCCATTGTGTTGGTTTCCTCATTGAGATGTGGATATTTTTTCTACACTTTGTCCCTGGTGAGCCGCTTTCCCTAGTGCAAGAGTTTGCAAGATTTAACAACTCAATATAGTCGGATCCTCTATTTGTGACTTTTCTTGATATATGCGTCCATGATCCGATCAATTGTGGCCTTTCCAGTGTAGTCTGAGTTGATATTTATTGGTGTCAACTGCGGAACAATGTCTCATGTATCGAGCAATGGTCGAAAGTATGGCCGAACGAGGTCCACATCGAATATAGGGTGTAAGAAAAGGAATGGGGTATTGATCTCAAAATAATTCTCTTCCACATACTTGGTGATGGTGGAAGGCTTGTATCGAAGTGGTTGAAGCTTACAATGGGCTCTAATGAGACATTTTTTCTGTAGATTTAATCAAACATTTTCTCGCACCTAAAATTTATGGGGCTCCTGATGCTGATAATGTTGTTATTTTTATTTGGCATTGGATTTATCAAATATGTCATGAATCTTATGGCGAATTTTTTGAATGCACTCAAAAAACCTGGTGGCTTTATTAGCTTCAGACTGAACATGGAAATATTTTTTTTGTGTAATTGAAAAAGAAATTTCAACATGAAGGGGACACAATGGTTAAAATCCTACGCCCACTTCAAATATTTTTTGGTCATTCAATTTATGTAGTGTTCTATTATAACTTTGTTGCACATAGGGAAGACACTCATCTGGTCTCTGCGAATGCTTAGAGATGTACTTGTGTAGTATCCACACAATCGTCTTGTTGATAACGTTTGTTTGGCTATCATTTTGGGGGTGGAATGTAGTTGACTTTGTGAGCTTGGTGTGCAACAATGACCAAAGGCTTGACCGAAATATTCTTAGGAGACTATTATTCCAATTTGATATAATGGTCTGCGGGATCCCTAAATGTACCCAGACACATTCAAAGAAGAGTGAGGCAGTGGCCTCTGTTGTGATACTCTTTTTGTAGGAAACCAATATGACCATCTTAGAAAATATGTTGATGAAAATAAATACACAATCGTTTACATACTTGGTATAAGGAATGTGAGGCATATATTCCATGGAGATTGATTCCTATGGTTGGCTAGGAGTAGGAAGAGGAGTATACAATCCTTTCTTATTAATAGTTGGCTTGGCGATGGAAAATGAAGTGCATGAACTAATGCATTTTCCAACATCCTATCATAGATTTGTCTAATAAAAATATTTTTATATTATGGCCATATTTTTATCCACACCAAAGTGTCTTGCGACTAGACTTATTGGTCCTCGCAAATTATCTTGGAACTCTCTCTTGAAGGAACACAAAGGTGGGTTGGATTGCTCACTTGAATGAGCATAAATGTGGCTCAAGTAGCACAATAATGCATCCTTTAGGCCGAAGTATGGAACTTTCTTGCAATCCACCAACATCCGGTATGTGATGGCGAACTCTAGGAAAATTTTATATAGTTGCAACCATCCAAAGGTCTCGTTACCACAAATATTTGAGAAAAATGGTTAATGCTGTAAGAGATCGTGGATGGAAGCAATTTACAACATTATCAGTGCTTCCCTTCTTGTATTTAATATTCAAATAGAATTTTTCGTTGATATGTGGACAAATTCTAATGGTGATCATTCTCCAAGTTATTTTGGATATGTATAAACTGTAAGTGTTGGTGATCTAGGTGGATGATCATCACCTTCCCCAAAATTTAATGGCTCCATTGTTGGTAAACATGCACGATTAGATACATCTCCTTATCATAGGTGGGGTATTCCCTGTAGCACCCTTAGTTCTATGCTTTTAATTGGCATTTGGAAAAAGTCCAAAGGGGAAGTGGACCCAAATGGAGAACTAGAGAATGGATTAATTTATTTTTAGTTAATAAAAATAAATGAAAAAAGTTATGTGTGAACTATGACTAGATTGAGATTGGAGATCCTAAACCTGGATCCATGAGGATATGGATAAGGTTATACTTTCCCAAAAACTTTCAGAAAACCTTGAAAGGAATCTTACTAAATTAGATTGGGAGAGAAAAATATAATTTCCCTAATGAAGAAGAAAGAAATTGGGAAGAGGAAGAAAAGCTGGAAAAGTGAAAAAGGCGGCTTTAAAGTACCTCAATGAGGGAAAGCCTAGGCAAAACATGAAGAAAGCATCTTGAAATTTCTAGACGCAGAAATTGGAAACAAGCTTGTGGAAAGCACAATTTAAATATGTTGCTCCAGGATAGACAATAAGTAGTCTTTTCTTGGAGGATCTCAGCTCGGGGGTGAGTTATGGAGAGAGAAGGACTCTAAGGTTGGGAGGACTGGTCATAGAATAAATTGGTATGCACTCAAATTTTCTTAACTCTAATGTGGCTAAAATACATTGTAGTGGAACTGATGAAGTGTGTATATCTAGGTATCTATGGAAGCTATAAACAAATTATCTAGGAATAAGTACTTGATGAAACAATTTATGGGTTAGCTATATGTATTCTGTTCACATATTTAATTTCCACGCATTTAACTAATTTTCATATAGAATATTGAAAAATCTTTCTAGTTGCATGGCTCTTAATTGAAAACAACCATCTGCCAGAATGTCTAAGAAATACACTTAGATCTAGAGATTAGTTTATTTTCTAAGAAGAATGAAAATTGTTAATAAAAATGAAACTAGAAATAAGTAGATCCAGTGAGAAGAAATGGTAGAGAAAAAATATTGGAATGAAGTCCAAGTTAAAATTTAATACAAAATTTTGGAGATTTAGTTACCACAGAATTATTCTTAATCTCCTTGATTTTACAGAAGGATAAAGGTGAAATTATTAAATTAGTAAAACTGATCCTAAACAGTTAGTATTCAATTTGCTAGTGATAAATTTTATGGAAAAAGCTAATGTTGTAAATTCCATCATGCTTATAAATTATAGCATTACAAGATTGGAAATAGATGAATTGAAAGAAATTCAATATATATAAAATTAACTAGAAAAGAAAAACTCCTTTTGATCAGTAGTTCTAAATTGAGAATTTTATTTAATTATCTGTGAGATTTCTTTAAGGAAAACTCAGTTAGATTGTCTAAAATTACCGATGTTTCTTCATAAACATTAGATATTGAAATCATCTTATAAAATTATATCTATTAAATGAAATGTGGAAAGATAGTTGTGCTCTGTAATATTGTCAGAGAAAATGCATAATCCATTTTAAAATCGGGCATAGCAGTGGACTAAACTAAATATATATATATTTTGTAGCTTCAGAAATAAGTTATAATATGTGAACAGGGTAAAGAGGGACTATTTCCTTTATGAATTATATGAAGTATTAAAAGGAAGAAAAACAATACAAAGTCGAAATGGTCAAATTGAAAATCTACTTAAACAAAAATATAACCTTCTGTAGTAAGGTAGAGATTTTACTTCAACCCTTTAGCACACGACAACTTAAAAAAAAAAAAACAAGTCTAAATGAAGCTGGTAGAAATTAATTAAATAATTTAAATGATGGGTATTTACCGAGAGGAACTAGTCACATCATTCCTATGAAATTTTAGCTTTTCGAAAAAGAAAAATATTACAGTTCGCATATAATTTTTGTTAACCATATGCGGATATTATTAATAAAATAATAATGAGGAGGCAGGCTCGTAAACTGTCATAAGTCATAACCAAAAAAAAAAAAAAAAAACCCAAATCTGGGTATAAACCACAATTTCAGTGCGGACATTACAGTCCAGATGAGTTATTATTACATCACTTAAATTTGGAAAATTTTCCCAGCAACATGGTATAAAAATTTTAAAACAATCCTCAAATATGAAATTCGGGATATTGAGAAAATAGGAAAGCTGCCACAAGGTTCCATGCATTCCTCAGAGAGGAAGGAGACAAACCTGGAGAATGGCAAACATTATCGTTAGTAGAAGAAGAGGGAAACGATAAAATGAAGATCTTTCTAGAAAGTTATGGGGCGTGATATGTACCTGAAAGAAAACCAAATGAAATTAGTAAAACCCCAAATTTTAAATGGGGGAGTGTTCAAAGTTAGAACAAGAAAATGTTATATTAACCTCAATCAGGATAAACGTATTCTACCTGGGGAAAGATGATAATGGAAATAGAACGACGGGCCTCTACTAGAAACCATGTTATGAACGGGTAAATAAGATCATGAGACGACTATGATATTCATATACGAATGATTGAATACCTCATAGTTACACATAAAAACGTTGGAAAAACCAAGATTTAAATAAATCTTACTAGTATGAAGGAAATCGATAATTTAAAGACTTCTCCGAAGAGCCTAGAACGCCTGTAAGAAGAACGCTGGAATGGAGAGAAGATAATGAAAATAAATAAAAAACACAGCTGAAGAAAAATTAAATTATAAACTTGTCCCGTAACTGTTAATAGAAAATATCTGTTACCTAGTATAAGCTAATGAAATCCAATTCAAAGAGATGGACGCTCTATTACATGGTGTAAGCCAACTAAAATTCGAGTTAAATGGATGGACGAAATTATGCAAAGGGTGAGAATATATTTTGGAAGAAGAGCCATCGTCTCTGAAAAACCTTGAAGGCCAAATGAGGTGGAAAGCCGTGAAAATATTCTAATTAAATATCAACTGTGTAACCCTAACCCTAATGGATGATCACCCTACAGGTGGCGAGATATGCAATGGTTATATCAAATCAACAATATAAAAATGGAGGTAGCTGAAATACCGATCAAATCTTTGCGTGGAGTAAAGACTATTGTCCTTGGCATTGATTAAAACCCTAATTTGGTACCAACAAATCTCGAATAGTCTTATCGTGATCCGGGTAGAAGGGTAAACTAAAACGTTACATTCATATCTATGTGCCAAAGTACTCCTAGCCATTAATACATTGAGACTTACAAAAAATATTTCCATTTGAAATCGATATGAATTTAATAGTGCGGGTACCATATAAGATTTTGGGAAGCATGATCAACAGTTGTAACAAATTGATAAGTAACATATCATGTCATAATTCGAATTAACAAGCAACCAAGGATTATAATTATGGTTGTAAATATAATCAGTTTTCAAAATAAAACTATATCCTCCAACTTGAGTAGTGCAACAAAAATGTGAACTAAGTTTGGTATGGTTCAAATTTATTATTAAAGATATGGTTTTAAATTATGACCAATGGGAGTTGGATTAAAAATGTATTGATTTATTGGTAGTGTATTGGGTTAAGTTCGATCCATATAAATTAAGGGTTTCATAATATACAGGAACCCAAGTTGTAATAGTTATAAATGATGTTTAACTATTACTTATAAAATTAATAAAAAGGAAAAGATAAGTGTATTGTGGTTGAGATTAACCAATGAAGCACTTAACGAAATAAATCGAAATTGATATTTTTAGATAACGATGAAGACTTCTAGAAAAAAAATAAAAAATTCTGAGGGACATTAGAGAGACATTACAAATGGTATCAAAGCCAAGTTGAAAAACTGGGCAGTTATGTTCTCACACAGGAAATATATGCTATTAAAAAAAAAATTATGAATGTTAAAAATATAACTGATGTTGTATTGTTGTACAGTTGAAAGGTACTGAAATTAACAACTACAAAACCATGAATGAAGAGGATGAGTTTTAGCTAAAACACTGGGCAAATCATGTGCTTAGACAGAGATATATGATGTTGAAAAATATTTTGCTAATATTAAATTTCTGAACGGTTAAACAGTATTAAAAGGTACAATTGTGAAACCTAACTGAAGGAGACGAGCTATATCTAGACCTGCATGGGGGAGAAAACACGTCAGAGTCAAATGTTCCATTGATGGCTTTATTGCATAGAATGCAACAAGCAATGACATAGCTTAAAAGCCATAATGACAGGCTATCTATAGCCAGTAAGGAACAAGACAGATTTATAAGAGAATTGACTTCACGGAACATCAAAGAGGGTGAAGGTTCCTAGTATAGTCTAGGAAATTTAATTATATTATTCTTTATAAACAAAAAAAATGTGATATAAGTACCAACAAATATTACTTAAAATTGGGTATAAGTGACTTAGTAGTACTATATATTGCATAAGCAGAGTGTAATTAATTTAATCATAATAGCCTTGTTGGGAGAAATTCCCAAAATTCTGAGTTATAATGATTACAATAGAAATTGTGATTAAAGGTAAGGGAAAACCCTATGAAACCTGCTAATAGTTCAAATAAATATAAAAAAAAATTATAGCCATTGGATACTAAATATATCTTTGGCGATGCAGTACCAACTTGTGCATGTATAGACATATATAAATCAGAGAGCATATCTCGATAAGAATCTCACAGAAGATTTTGAGAGAGAGGATGCCTCTAGACAGCAGTCTAGGAGGAAGAAGTAAGTTCAGAGGAATTCCGGAAATAAATAAATAAATAAATAAAAATAAAAATAAAAATAAAAAAATAATATTTTTTATACCTTCCTCCTATGATGGAAAATGAAGGATTATATTGCAGTTGGTTGTGAAAGAAGGTATAAAATGAGATACATATCAAAATAGAGCTTGGAATTAAAAATTAAACACTATTCCAAATTGGATAGTCTGGGTATAACAATCGCTGATTAAATAGCTATATAAGATTTAATCATTGTAATAGGAGAAGGACTAAGTAAGGTGGTAAGAATTGCATGAACAATTAATTCCATAAATGGAAAAATATGGGGTGTTTTTAAAACCACTAGATCCATATAAATTAAAGGGAAAGAATTAGGTCTTAGAGGATAGTTGTAATTGAAAGTTGAATATGTTATTATCAGTATATAAGCGTACTGAAGTAATTAAGGTGGTAGGCAATAAAAGTACATAAGAATGCAACATATCAGTGAGAAATTATAATAAGTTGGATATATCACAGTAAATGGATATTTCTGAAGTATTAGTGTTCTATAATTCTATAACAACTAAAGCAAAATTAAAGAATATTGACACTGTTAGTGATATGCATATAGAAAAACTGTGTCACTAATGCATATTTGGTGGTCTTCAAGTGTCAGACCTGCCTAGATAAGACAATGTCAGACGACATTTTTCTCAAAAATTGAGGTGAGCGAAGGAAAAAAATACCATTTCACTATGAAATGGATTTAACCCTACCTGCATGAAAACAACAGGAAGGCAGAGCTGAAACATAGAGTTATAATTAATTGCACACTTTAGACATGCCATTAGAAGGCGTATGAATTTTGTGGTAGAATAAAAGAAATTTGCATATATGCAATATGAAAAATATTCTATGTGTTGATTAATGAACCAGAAAGTTGTACATTATTGCACATTTTAGACATATTGTCAGTAGGAATATGAATTTCATAAAAGAGGTTAGAGAAAATTTAAAAGAATTTTCTAGATATGTGATATAACAGACATGAGTCTGTGAACGTAGATAGGGTTTGACAAAATATAGGAGAAATTCGGCATGCAAAAATTCGGCAGAGAATTGGCATAGCAAGTTTTCAAATCATTCAACAGTATACCAAGTATAAACGAAAATTGTATTAAGCTCAATAATTTCCATTATCTGTTTCGATGAAGGAGAAAAAATGAATAAATTGGGTAGGATAACAGAAAATACCTACCAACTCGTTGAAAGAAAACATTTCATGGAAGTGTAGTGATGGAACTGCAAAAGTCAGCTAGAAAATTGCTACCAATTTTATTAGGTGGGATAAAGATAACAAACTAAAATATAAACTGGTAGGAAAAATTTCAGACCCCAAGGATAGTAAGAGGATAGTTCTGGATGAAATTCCAGATTAATTTCCAAATAAGGAAGTTAGTTATAAAATTAAGATTAAACCACGTGTTATATTAAAAATTGGTAGGAGTTAAAATAGAAGCCACAAGAAGTACTACTAATTTGAAACCTATGTAAGAGAAAGTAGATCCCTGCTAGGTCATGTTGGTTCAAAGGGGACATAGAACCTCAAAAAAAAAACAAAAAATTGAATTGAAATTCTACAGGACAATTTGTCCTGTTTTGCGAGTCAATTAAATCATGATATAAGAAAAACGAGTAATTGGGATATAAAATTGTACAAGCCTAGAGGAGTAGTAGTAAAGCTCAAGAAGAGTGAAATTAGTTGCAGTATGGATATATCCCCTGAGTTGGTAGTAAAGGTTCTGCTGAAATTAATGCTTGAGAAAAATGAGAAGGGGTTGATTCAGGAACAAAAAAATGGAAGTAAAAAAATTCCGCAAAAGTAAAGAAAATGATAAGAAAACTGAGTGTTTTCAATTCCTTAATAAGTTGAAAGGAACATAAAAAAAATGTTGGATGTCTATAAAGGAGGAATATCCCTAAATTTTGAATAATGCTTAAGTAATAAAGTATTAAATTACATCTACAAATTTCTAAAGGAATATCTCAAGTGATTATATAAATTCAATAGTGGAGCATAGACATCAAAATACATATTAATTTAGTGAAGTAAATAAGTGATGACTAGTTATTAAGTGTACAAATTTCTAAAAGGTTAAGAGACAATGAAATCTAGATCCTATATAAAAATAGGAAATTGGAAAATCGATCAATTAGTGTAAGGCTGAAACTACAGACTGAGATGCAAGTCGAAGATCTACAGTACTAACTAATATACTTGATAAGAAAATAATTCAAATGTAAAGTAGAAATTGAATTTTAGACCTTGTTATTCAGCCTGGTTATTACAAATTAAATTGATTGTTTGAAAAAATCAAACAGCGAGAAGGTACTTGAAGTACAGAAATGCACTAAGAAAAAGGTAAAGCAGAACATCTGCATATAATAAAGTTGGTTTTGTAAATTCATGAAATACTAATGAAAAGTTATATATTTTGTTTAGCCAAGTGTGTAAGAGGAATTGTATACTCTAGAAAAAGGAGTCAAAGGTGAAAATAAGTGTAGGGAATTCACCAAGAAAACCAATAAAGCCGAGCTAGACCAAGTTTATGTGAGGAGGAAATCTCACCAAAAAGCAAGGAATGACAAGTAGTTGTGCTAAAAGTGCACTAAACTACTATGAAACTATATGGTTTGGCTAACAACTGAATTTATTGAAATTATGAAAGTTCGGATTGTTGTTGTGATTATCAATATATGTATATGATATTACTTATATGAATTGGTATGAATTATGGACAGAGAGAGAGCAGAATAAAATATTCTTCCAGATAGACTTCTTACAATGAAGTAGGAAGAAAATCAAACTCCAAAGGGTATCAGTAAGTAGAGTGGGAACAGAGGAAGGACTGGTACTGTGAAGAAAACTGATGGAAGCTGGGAGAAAAGATGAAGGAGGAATCCTCGTCTTGAGTTGAATAATCAACCTCAAAGTGTAACACCGAGGACGGTGTTCAGTGTTGGGGGGGGATATTTAACACCCCTAGTTCTATGCTTTTAATTGGAATTTGGAAAATTTCCAAAGGGGAAGTGGACGTGAATGGAGAACTAGAGAATGGATTAATTTATTTTTAGTTAATAAAAATAAATGAAAAAAGTTATGTGTGCACTATGACTAGATTGAGATTGGAGATCCTAAACCTAGATCCATGAGGATGTGGATAAGGTTAGACTTTCCCAAAAACTTTCAGAAAACCTTAAAAGGAATCTTACTAAATTAGATTGGGAGAGAAAAATATAATTTCCCCAATGAAGAGAAAAGAAATTGGGAAGAGGAAGAAAAGCTGGAAAAGCGAAAAAGACAACTTTAAAGTACCTCAATGAGGGAAAGCCTAGGCAAAACAGGAAGAAAGCATCCTGAAATTTCTGGACACAGAAATTGGAAACAAGCTTGGGGAAAGCACATCTTAAATAAAATACTCTAGGATAGACAAGAATTAGTCCGTCCTTGGAGGATCTCAGCTCGGGGGTGAGTTCTGGAGAGAGGACTCTAAGGTTGGGAGGAATGGTCATAGAAGAAATTGGTATACACTTAAATTTTCTTAACTCTAATGTGGTTGAAATACGTTGTACTGGAACTGATGAAGTGTGTATATCTAGGTATCTATGGAAGTTATAAACAAATTATCTGGGAATAAGTAGTTGATGAAACAATTTATGGGTTAGCTATATGTATTATGTTCACATATTTAATTTCCATGCATTTAACTGATCTTCATATAGAATATTGAAAAATATGTCTAGTTGCATGGCTCTTAATTGAAAACAACCATCTACCAGAATGTCTAAGCAATACACTTAGATCTGGAGATTAGTTTATTTTCTAAGAAGAATGAAAATTGTTAATTAAATTAAAACTAGAAATAAGTAGATCTAGTGATAAGAAATGGTAGAGAAAAAATATTGGAATGAAGTCCAAGTTAACATCTAATACAAAATTTTGGAGATTTAGTTACCACGGAATTATTCTTAACCTCCTTGATTTTACAGAAGGATAAAGGTGAAATTATTAAACTAGTAAAACTGATCCTAAACATTTAGTATTCAATTTGCTAGTGATAATTTTACAGAAAAAACTACTGTTGTAAATTCCATCCCGCTTCTAAATTATAGCATTACAAGCTTGGAAATAGATGAATTGAAATAAATTCAATATATATAAAATGAATCAGAAAAGAAAAACTCCTTTTGATCAGTATTTCTAAACCAAGAATTTTATTTAATTATCTGTGAGATTTCTTTAAGGAAAACTCAGTTAGATTGTCTAAAATTACCAATGTTTCTGCGTGAAGAGTAGATATTGAACTCATATTATAAAAATTATACCTATTAAATGAAATGTGGAAAGACAGTTGTGCTCTGTAATATTGTTAGAGAAAATGCATAATCCATTTTAAAATCGGGCATAACAGTGGACTAAACTGAATATATATATTGCAGCTTCAGAAATAAGTTGTAACATGTGAACAGGGTAAAGAGGGACTATTTCCTTTATGAATTATACGAAGTATTAAAAGGAAGAAAAACAATACAAAGTCAAAATGGTCAAATTGAAAATCTATTTAAACAGAAATATAACCTTCTGTAGTAATGTACAGATTTTACTTCAACCTTTTAGCACAGGACAACTTAAAAAAAAAAAAAAAAAAAGAGTCTAAATGAAGCTAGTAGAAATTAATTAAATAAGTTAAATGATGGGTATTTACCCAAAGGAACTAGTCACATCATTCCTATGAAGTTTTAGCTTTTCGAAAAAGAACAATATTACAGTTCGCATGTAATTGTTGTTAACCATAAGTGGATATTATTAATAAAATAATAATGAGGAGGCAGGCTCGTAAACTATCATAAGTGATAACAAAATAAAAAATAAAAAGTTAACCCAAATCTGGGTAGAAACCACAATTTCAGTGTGGACATTACAGTCCAGATGAGTTATAATTACATAACTTAAATTTGGAAAATTTTCCCAGCAACATGGTATAAAATTTTTAAAACAATCCTCGAATATGAAATTCGGGATATTGAGAAGATAGGAAAGTTGTCGCAAGGTTCCATGCATTCCTCAAAGAGGAAGGAGATAAACCCGGAGAATGGAAAACATTATCGTTAGTAGAAGAAGAGGGAAATGAGTAAGATGAGGATCTTGCCATAACGTTATGGGGAATTATATGTACCTGAAATAAAACCAAATGAAATTAGTAAAAACCCAAATTTTAAATGGGTGACTGTTCAAAGTTAAAACAAGAAAAATGTTATATTAACCTCAATCAGGATAAACGTATCCTACTTGGGGAAAGATGATAATGGAAATAGAACGACACACCTCTGCCAGAAACCATGTTATAGACGGGTAAATAAGATCATGAGACAGCTATGATATTCATATACAGATGATTGAAGACCTCATAGTTACACATAAAAACATAGAAAAAAACCAGGATTTAAATAAATCTTACCAGTATGGAAATCAATAATTCAAAGACTTCTCCGAAGAGCCTAGAACTCCTGTAAGGAGAACGCTGGAACGGAGAGAAGATAATGAAAATAAATGAAAAACACAATTGAAGAAAAATTAAATTATAAACTTGTCTCGTAACTGTTAATAGAAAATCTCTGTTACCTAGTATAAGCCAATGAAATCCGAATCAAAGAGATGGACGCTCTATTACATGGTGTAAGCCAACAAAAATCCAAGTTAAATGTATGGACGAAATTGTGCAGAGGGTGAGAATATATTCTGGAGGAAGAGCCATCGTCTGTGAAAAACCTTGAACGCCAAATGAGGTTGAAAGCCGGGGAAAAATTCTAATTAAATATCAACTGTGTAACCCTAACCCTAATGGATGATCGCCCTACAGGTGGCGAGATATGAAATAGTTGTATCAAATCAAAAATATAAAAATGGAGGTAGCTGAAATACCGATCAAATATCTGCGGGGAGTAAAGAGGATCATCCTTGGCATTGATTGAAACCCTAATTTGGTACCAACAAATCTCAAATAGTATTATCGTGATCCAGGCAGAAGGGTAAACTAAAATGTTGCATTCATATCTATGTGCCATAGTACTCCTAGCCATTAATACGTTGAGACTTCCGAAAAATGTTTCCATTTGAAATTGATACGAATTTAACAGTGGGGGTACCATATAAGATTTTGGGAAGCGTGGTCAACAGTCATAACAAATTGATAAGTAACATGTCATGTCATAATTTGAATTAACAAGGAACCAATGATTATAATCGTGGTTGTAAATATAATCAATTTTCAAAATAAAACTATATCCTTCAACTTGAGTAATGCAACAGAAATGTGAACTAAGTTTGGTATGGTTCAAATTTATTATTAAAGATATGGTTTTAAATTATGACCAATGAGAGCTGTATTAAAAATGTATTGATTTATTGGTAGTGTAGTGGGTTAAGTTCGATCCATATAAACTAAGGGTTTAATAATATAAAAGAACCCAAGCTGTAATAGTTATAAATGATGTTTAACTATTACTTATAAAATTAATAAAAAGGAAAAGATAAGTGTATTGTGGTTGAGATTAACCAATGAAGCACTTAACAAAATAAATCTAAATTGAGATTTTTAGATAACGATGAAGACTTCTAGAAAAAAAAAATAAAAAATCCGAGGGACATTAGAGAGACATTACATTCCCTAATTCTATTAGAAAGTGTTTCAATGTGATAGGAAATTGGATGTCGTTTCTAGGTGAGAACTACACCAATAACATTGTTAGAGTCATTTCTTGTAATACCCCCAAGGTTATTTTCCATGTAAAAATATAATACCAAGGTCATAGGACACATATTCCAAGCTAATTGGTGGGAAGACATTATAGTGGGGATAACTTTCGGCTTATTTATGGATAAGGAAATTAGAAAAGGAATTTGAAAATGAGAAGAGGAAAATAATTGACATGTAATTAGGGAAATAAAGGAAAATAACAGAAAAGGAAGGTGAAGGGACACAAATTTTCATTACAGGGAAATTGAAAGAAAAATGAAGAAAATGGAGGCATCAATGATAAAAATGCTTAAGAGAATCTATTGGTATCCTTTTAATAGTTTTGGGTTGAGAACTATTTTATTCTCTAATACTCTTGCACACTTAGAGAATTTTTGGAGCATTTCCTAGAGCACTACAGTATTCACTTAGATTTGGAGAAAGAAGGTAAAGGAAAGTAGGGAGTGCAAGGGAATAGTTGGATCAACAACTACAACTGGATTTCTTTGCAGGTAATAGGTTTCATGTGTGATTTCCTTGCTGATTTTTTGATGCATGGTATATGCATTTCACTTTTGGTTATATGTTGTCATCAAAATATACATTTACCTAAATCTATAGTGGTTTTATCCTTTCCTTTCCATTTGCTAGATAATCATAGTTTTGTGCAGTTTTCCGCTTTTTTTTATTAGTGCTCATATTTCTTATGTTCATGGGTTGGAACAAACACTTTGAAAGCTCGGAAAAAACTTGAGTTCAGTTACAACCCTCATATCTTAGATTGGGACACACACTCTAAATCCATAGGTCGGTAGAGTTGCCAGTCCCTAGAGCTAGGTTGGAAAAAAACTCTAGAGCCTTGAATGGTTTTGGGTTGAGGTACAAGTTCTTGCAACCCTGGAAAAATTGGGTAGATATCGATCGGGTTGGTGTTAGTGATGTTCAACCGTAGAGGTGGAATGAATGTGGTAGAGTGTTGAGGTGGTTTGGCCTCTCGAGGCCCTAGTTCATTTGTTTCTTGGTTTATTCCATGAAATCTCGCATTCACGCTTGGAAATGGCATAGGGGTGATTGGCTAAAAGAGATATTTGGTTTAGCCTAATCTATGGTTGCGTGGTATGTTGAAGTCCCCAACTTGGTTAGTATTTTCATATGTTAATAGGAGATATTTTTCTACTATGATTGTTGTATACTTGTGGTGATTATGTTGATGATATGATAGCCAAGTTTCCATGGTTTCTATGCTAGTTTTTTTTTGTTATATGTTAGTTATATCATGTATATTATCTATGGATCTTAACCTATTTGGATGAATATATGAATGGCTGATGAATATATGTACTAATAAATGTTATTGCAGGTATGTGGAGATGGCATAGAGCCTTCGTGGTGATTCTCAAATGAATCTTAGACTCTTATTATCAAATATCCATTCATGACCTATAGCTTACATTTTTTCCATATGTTTGACGAAACGTCTAGTTTGGTTCTAGGTAGTCTAGGTCATGTTCTGCCTTAAATTTTGAATTTTTAGCTTTTTCATCATGTTAATTATGGCTTTGGGAAGTCTTAGGAAATTCTAAGCAATCATCTAGAGTGTGGCCTGAAAAGGTGGCACAAATCCTTGGACTGCATGCTCAAAATTGAAGATTTTAGGTCATAATCAATGGCATCTAATATTATGAGTGAGGTTATAGCCTCATAACCACATGGAATCAATTTAAAGCGTGCATTTGTGGGTCTAGGTCATTGAAAAAAGGTTCTAGATCAAGGATTGATCACCTGGGGTGTTTCTTCAACTCTTGGGTGATCTGTATTCCCCGTAGGATGTCATTTTTTTGTTAGTTTGTATGCCTCAAATCCTTGACTAGAACTAGGAAGTCGAGTTATGTCATAATTACACTTCTATCATGTTTACCCAAGTAAAATTCAGAATTTGGGTAAATGTGGGAAGGGGTGTTACATGGTGGTATCAGAGTGGGTTCTATTCTCGTTGGGTGATATTTGATTCCACGTGGTGGTATCAAAGCCTGTATGTTCAAACACTTAGACTATATGAGATAAATGTATATGGTTATGAATGAATAGTAGGTCATACATGCATCACGGTGGTCATTATGAATATTATGTCATCATGGTGTTGTTGGTATGTTATGATGTTGATATGTTGGCTGACATGGAGCAGGAGAGGTAGATTACTAGAGCAAGGTAATAACACTAGACCTCAGAGTAAAAGCAGATCGTCATATAGGTTTGTATGTTTTAGATACATCTATGATTTCTAATGTGTAACACCCCTAGTTTTATGTTTTCAAATTAGACATTTGAACTTCAATCCAAAGGAGAGTGGACCCCAATGGATAATTATGGTGTGAATGTAATTAATTATTTAAATTATGAAAAATAAATAAAATATTTCTGTGCATGTTGACCAAATAATATTTTTGAGATCACTTGCCAAATCCATGAGATATGGAAATAGGCTAAGACTTTCCCCAAAAATCTTTCAAAAAGCCTTAAAATAATTTATTTCTAATTTAGATTTTTGAGGAAAAATCTAGATCTCCCCAATGATGTGGAGAGTAGTTGGAAAGAGGTAAAAAGTTGGAAAAGCAGAAAGCAGCTTTAAAAGTCCCTGAATAAGGGAAGCATAGGAAAACAAGAATAAAAGCATCCTGTAATTCTGGATGCAGAATTAGAAACAGGCTTTCGGGAGCATAAGCTTAAATAAGCTACTCCAGAACAGATTGGGGTTGGTCTGCTGTAGGAGAGGATCTCAACTCGGGGGTGATTTCTAGAGATAGAAGAACTCTAAGGTTGGGAGGTTGGTCATCTGCAAGAGTGGTATGTTTACAACTTTTTATGAGTGGTTAAAATATCTGTTATTGTACAATATGGTTAAGTGCTGTAGATGTTATTTTAAAGGAAAAAAATTCCGAAGTTGTTATTCCTTACATTTAACAGAACTGTTTAGAAGAAATTAATTCTCTCAATTCTGTATATTTGTAGGAATAGGAATTATGGAGAATATCATCCAGAATCTCTAAACCTGCTAATGGTTTAAATCTGGAGATATACACTACTCCCATAAACCATTAAAGTTGTAACTTTAATCTGCTTCTATGAATGTATAAATATGTTTATGTATGAACCAGGAAAATTAGACTTATAAGATGATAAACCAGCTATGAACTTAGAAGAATTTATAAACATTAAGTACTGTATAGACATTACAGATATAAATTTCTGAAGTGCATATCTATATATTGTAATCTTCTGCAAAAAGGGAGAATTTGAACTAAGAAAGAAATAATTTCAATTACATGAACTAGATATATAAGAACATAAAAGTTGTACAGTATAGAAGAAATTAACAAAATAGTAATGACGGGTTGATTTGTTCATAAGGCTAGTAAAAACATGTCTTGTAAGTAAATGTAAAGTTTGGAAAGTCAAACTCCATTCTTAGTATTTCAATTAATTGACCCAAATCCTGGGATATAGAAAATTTAAAATGAAATGGTAATCAGTGAAATCTATAGGGGAATAGTTGAGAGAGAAATAGATATATTACATCAGAAACATACTCTGTTATGGTCTATTGGGAACATTAAATTGTGAAAGACCTTACCAAGAACCACATGGACACCTTCAAGTACACCTTTGTAATTCAGTAATAATAATACTTTTCAGAATTACACTAATATCCGTGTACCACTGAATAGATTTGACTTTAACCATATGAGTCACAGGAGTATATCTCTTTTGATATAGTATTAATTTTTTTTATACAAGAATAGTAATTGGACTCCATAGGAAAAATTATATGTGAATACGAGTAAATGAGAATAGCTTCTAATATACATATAGATGAAAGACCTATGTATTTACTGGTGGAGAACTAAATTTTTTATAAACTGTCCAAATATTAACAACAGACTTGAGATATATACCATGTAGGAAAGGATTAACTCCTATCATATTAATAAAACAAATTATTTGTTAACTGAAATTTATTACGGACAACTATAATAAAAGAATCTGTTTGTCAAATTACAAAAGTATAGAATTAGAGAAAACCTACTATTGAAAAGTAGAACTGGGAAAGATATTGTAGATGAGCATCATCTAAGTACTGATAAAAGTATAAATTAGCTACGAAGGGCCTTTGGGTATAGAACCCCATAAGCTAATTTTCTAGTAATTATAATGAATCCAAATCGTATTATATGGAAAAAAATATTATGTTTAACATTGTGGAAAAGTCCATGAGTTCTCGGTGTTACGACTACAAATGTCATAATAATACAATAACAACAGTTGTGAAAATTGACTGAAGCATGAGCCTGGTCCGAGAGGCATAAGAGGGCAAAATGTTGAAACCCTCTTTAAGGAATCCAAGAGAAGCTAGGACCTAATGAATCGAAGAAATTATGCATCAGATCACCTACCTAAAGCTTCGAATAGTTTTGTAACAAAGTTCCCGAAATTAGAGTCGAACGCAACTCGTACATTACCTGGGCATTGCAAAAATGAAGAAACCATTATACCATGATTTGTAAAAAGGAAATGAATAGACAGACTAAATAAGTTATGAAATGGATTCTAATTGTGGATTACCTAGATCGTATTGGTAAAAATACCGGACGATGGGTGATCCTGAGCAAGAAAAACAAACTTGACTGAATATATAAACAAGGATCTTATAAATGTTAACTCAATAAAATGAAATATCTCTGCGTAAACCCAGAGAAGTTACCTTTGAGAAAGCTATGAGTCATTTTCAGGCATAAGGCCGTGTACAATGCTCAACCTATCGATCACGATAAGAGTACCAGTTTCGGTGAAATCGAGTGCTACCTCTAGCAATGGCGACGCGAGACAAGTCAAAACGTATGCACATGGACTGATATAATACTTACTTTGGAGGCAGAGCTTGAATGTTCTACGCCACCCTTACAATGGAAATTAAATGAAACAACCATAAGACTCTAAATGCCAAACCCATAATAAAACCTATGCGTTTGAATTAATCTAAAACTAATACCAATACTATCTATGGAGACTCCCACGAAACTACGAAGGGAAATAGCTCGTAATTCATTATAATGAAAGCTTGAACATAGCAAATGAAGCAAATCTTGGGAAAAAAAAAGTATGTTAATAATATGAATGCTACATAATAGACTTACCATGAATTGAAAGAAAATTGATTAAGCCTGACTCAAAATCAATTTTAACATTTTATTGGCATACAAAGAACAATATAGTGGTTACTTGGAACGATGAGCGTTCAACACGATATTATGTATACAAGATTGGGTAATAATACTCCTGATAGATGAAGAAAAGCGTAGAAGAATAGGGAAACTTCTACTTCCTTTGATAAAAATTTACAATTGACAAAGGAAACTGTAGAGTGGAGGAATGGCATAATATACCGAGCCAAAACCCTAGTTCATCGCTTATCTCTACCATCCATGTGGAGAGCGATAACCAAACCAAATCGATATCAGTTGAAAAGTGCCTTGAAAGACATGAAAATCTCCATAGTAAAAAAAAAATGAGATTTACGAATTAATACCATAGTACGCATCAAACCAACCACCATACGAATTTCAATACATAATGACACATAATTCAATTCTCATAAATGATAACTTGCCCGAGACACATCGCAATAGTAAACAAAAAATTGTGAAGTACCAATGAAACGACATAACATTTAAAAAGTGGATAAATGATAGGCAAGCTTATACTGGCCTCGGGATTATTACAATCCTTAAAACCTTAAACACTATAAGCACAAACCGAATGAGTAACTAAGTCTTCGTTCGGTTGTAACGATAAAAAAATTGTAACAAGTTTATAGAATTGCAATACGAAAAGGTATTACACCATCGTTATATCAAGGGTTTATTCATAAGTGAATATTATATGTATCACAATCCTAAACCAACGTTGGATTCGTTGATATATGTATATAAATATATTCTCATACCTATGGTAGTAAGGCATTAGAATATGGCAATTTGAAATATGATAAAGGTATATGAAAACAATAATATATCAGTTAAGGCAACCAAATTCATTATGATTATAAAATAAGGGTTAGCAAGATATTAAGTCTGAACTATAGTGAATGAGGTTATAAAGGAATTCAATAAGAGAAAGAGGTGTCATAAAGTTATAAACTATACTAATAATAGTATATGGGAAATAAATATTGACACACGATATTAAAGGATGGATATATTGAAAAAAAAAACAAAAAAAAATTGGGTTAAGTGGAGAGATATTACAAATGGTATCAGAGCCCATGTTAGAAAACTGGGCTGTTGTTGTGCTCACTATGTAAATTATTTTTTTGAGGAATTTTTTTTTTTTTTACTGATGTTGTTTTGTTCAGTGTATAGTGGTACTGGAACTGAAAAGTCAATGGCTGAAGGAGATGAAATTTATGTTGATCTGGGTGATGGAGATAACACGCCAGATCCTAATGCTCCTTTGATGACTATGTTGCACAGGTTGCAACGGGAAATGGCTAAGCTGAAAAGCCAGAATGACAGGTTGTCATTAGCCAGTGAGGAGCAGGAAAAGATCATAAGAGAACTAACCTCGCGGAACAACCAAGAAGGTGAAGGTTCCAGAAAGAGGAATAAAATAAAGTTCTCAGATGATTCTGAGGAAGATGACACTACTAGACATCAGTCGAAATAGAAGAAGGAATTACAGGGGGAATTCCGAAAAATTAAACCTCCCTCCTATGATGGGGAGAAGGAGGAAGATGCTAAGGCATGGTTGTTGAATATGATTAAGTATTTCCACGTCTATGAATATGAAAGCAATCTGAAGGCCAGATTAGCTATCTACCAGCTTCAAGGAAATGCTACCTTGTGGTGGGAGGAGACAAAAATGGTTCATGCCATTGATGAAAAAATAGTGACCTGGGAAGATTTCCAAGTCAAGTTTAAAAAAATGCTATTTGAACGAACTCTATTATGATGATAAAGCAAAGGAGTTCCACGAACTCAGATTGGGACAAATCACCATAGAAGAGTTTGTCACTAAGTTTAAAAATCTGTTAAGGTATGTCTCGTATATTCGTGAAGAGAAGGAAAAGGTACAAAGGTTTTTGAATTGTTTGCCAGCGGTGTACAAGGAGAAAATAGAGTTTGATAATCCAAAAACTATGGATGAAGCGGTGAGGAAAGCTATATTATGCTACCAGCAGTTTAAAGGAAAGGGTGAGCATGGGAAAATCTGGGTAAACAAGGGTGAATCCAAAGGAAAGAAACAGAAACTAGCTTACTTGAAGAACTTTGGTAGGGATCATCAGTGGAAGAAATTTAATAAACCAAAGGAAAGTCAAACTGCTCAGTCCCAAGTTGGTTCAAAACATATAGATGGGGATAATAAGAAGGAAGGAATAGTCAAAATGCGGGAACCTTTGAAATGTTGGGGTTGCGGAGAACCTCATCTGTTGAGGGACTGTCCCCACAGAAACATTCAAATTATTATGAGAGATAGAGAAGCTACCACAATAAATGATATCGCAAGAAACATACCCACTATCAGTGCAGCCTTGGAGAACCGGCAAGTTGAACACCAGGCTACCAAGGTTAATATGGAAGGTAAGATTCTTGACCAATCTGTTACAGTTTTAATTGATCTGGGTGCTTCTTTGAGTTACATTAGTCCACAAATTGTAGAAAAATGCAATCTCAAAACTGAAAAATTTCAGCAGTCTTGGTTGGTCCAGTTAGCCACTGGCAACAAGCGAAAAGTAACTCATAAATTACCTCAAACAATAATTAAGTTAAATGATTTTCAGACATAAGTAAATTTAAACATTCTGCCCTTAGGATCATATGATTTGCTGATAGGAATGGACTGAATAGAAAAGAGAAAGGCTATGATGAATTTTTGGGATAATACTCTACATTGCATAGATGAGGAGGGGAGACCCTTTATACTCAAAGGAAAACCAAAACCAATTTCTATAAGACAAATATCAGCTCTGCAATTAAAAATAACAGCTAGAAAAGGATATCAAGTATATGTTGTACATGTTGAAGAAGTAGGACAACAACCTGAAGAAAACCTGCTAGACACCTTGCCAGTGGTAAGAGAATTTAAGGAAGTTTTTCCAGATGAGATTCCTCATCTTCCCCCCAAAAGAGAGATTGATTTTTCAATCAATTTGGTGCCTGGGGAAACACCTATTTCCAGAGCCCCTTATCGGATGAGCCCCCCTGAACTCATGGAGTTAAAAATGCAATTACAAGAATTGCTGGATAAAGGGTACATCAGACCGAGTGTATCTCCTTGGGGAGCACCGGTGCTGTTCGTGAAAAAGAAGGATGGAACCTTTAGAATGTGTATTGATTACCATCAACTGAATAAGTTGACAATCAAGAACAGGTACCCATTGTCTAGAATATATGATATTTTTGATCAGGTGAGAGGAGCTTCAATATTTTCTAAGATTGACCTGAGGACTGGTTATCATCAACTCAGAATTAAGGAGGAAGACATCCGTAAAACAATTTTTCGAACCAGGTATGGTTACTACGAATTCGTAGTCCTACCTTTTGGTTTGACAAATGCCCCTGCCACTTTTATGTGCTTAATGAATAGCGTTTTGAACAAGTACTTAGATAAATTTGTACTAGTGTTCATAGACGATATTTTGGTCTATTCAAAAAGTGAGGAAGAGCACAAAGAACACTTAAGGATAGTGTTGTATACTTTGAAAGAAAACTAGTTATATGCTAAATTCAGTAAATGTGAATTTTATAAAGACAAGATTCAATATTTGGGGCATATTATTTCTGAACAAGGATTGGTTTTGGACCCTGAGAAAATAAAGGCTATTAGAGAATGGTCGGTGCCAACTGATGTTTCAACAGTGGGATCGTTTATGGGAATTACAAGCTATTATCGAAGGTTTGTGAAAATATTTTCTGCAATAGCATATCCCATAACTTCACTACAGAGAAAAGGCACCAAATTTGAGTGGACTGAAAAATGACAAAACAGCTTTGAACAACTAAAATTAAAACTCACTACAACCCCTATACTGAAAATTGTAGATCCTGACAAAGAGTTTGTTGTGTGTACTGATGCATATAGAGAGGGATTGGGAAGAGTTATGTTGCAAGAAAATTCTGTTATTGCATATGAGTCTAGAAAAGTTAAGAAACATGAACATAATTACAGTGTATATGATATGGAATTGGCTGTTGTAATTCATGCCTTGAAGATGCGGCGACACTATCTTCTTGGGAAAAAAGTTTCATTGTTGACAGATCATATTAGTCTCAAGTATTTCTTTTGTCAAACCGATCTGAATGCTCGACAAGCCAGGTGGTTGTCCTTTCTGAGTGAATTTGATATGGACATAAAACATATCAAAGGGAAAGAAAGAAAAATTGTTGATGCGCTAAGGAGAAATGCTTGCCAAAACATAAGCAACATTGGGAGTAGTGCTAGTTTTCACTTATAAGAACTAGTTAAAAAGGTAGCAGATCAAGATCCAAATTATGAGAATCTACAAGTGAAAATGTTGAAGAAAGAAATGGCTGAATACACTCAAAACCAGAAAGGGATGATCTGCTATAAAAACCGATTGTACATCCCCAATGTGGAGACTTTGAAAAAAATAAATCCTAGATGAATATCATAAACAACCATATTCAGGACATCTTGGATATCAAAAAATTCTTACAGCCTTAAAAAAGAAATTGTTTTGACCTGGAATGAAAAAGAATGTAGTAGACTATTTAGCTAGATGCATGGAATGTCAACTTGTTAAAGTTAAGCATCAGCACCCAACTGGTCTTTTAAATCCCTTGCCAATTGCAGAGTGGAAATGGGACACTATTTCTATAGATTTCATAACCGGGTTACCCAAAACAAAGTACCAGCATGATTCAGTGATGGTAGTGGTAGACACTTTAACAAAAGTTGCACACTTCATACCTGTAAAATCTACTTTTGGGATAGCCCAAGTAGCAAATGTGTTCCTAAAAGAAATATTCAGGCTACACGGGGTCCCAAAGATGATTGTTTCAGATAGAGACACTAAGCTCACAGCAGCTTTCTGGAAAGGTCTATTTGGGGGCATGGGCACTAAACTAAATTTTAGTACTGCTTATCACCCTCAGACGGATGGTCAAACAGAGAAAACAAACCATATTTTGGAGGATATGCTGAGAATGTATGTGATGGATAGACCATCAAAATGGGAAGACTATTTTCATTTAGTCGAATTTGTTTATAACAACAGTTATCAATCCTCTATCAAAATGAGTCCATTTGAAGCACTCTATGGAAGAAAGTGATGTACTCCTTTACGTTGGAGCCCACCTAAAGATAAGTTAGTATTGGGGCCAGATACTCTACAAGAAATGGAAAGTATCATCAAACAAATACAGAGAAACATCAAGACAACACAAGATCGACAGAAAATCTATGCTGAAAAGAAGAGAGTGCATCGAGAGTTCAAAATGGGTGATCATGTGTATTTGCGTATTAAACCCAAAAAGAGCACACTTTATGCTGGAAGTTGTGCGAAATTGGCTCCTAGATATTGTGGGCCTGTTGAAGTGTTAGCAAGGGTGGGACTAGTGGCTTACAAACTGGCCTTACCACTCCATGTTAAAGTGCATGATGTGTTTCATGTTTCATTATTAAAAATATATGTACATGATCCTTCTCACATTGTTGATTGGAATGTGATATATGTGGAACCAGAAGGGGAGTTCCTTTCAGAACCACTTCAAATATTGGAGCGGGAAGAAATTGAATTGAGAAACAGAACAAGAGCAAGAGTAAAGGTGAAATGGAAGCACTTTACTGCTGAAAAAGCTACGTGGGAAAGATAAGTTGAGATGATGGAAAAATATCCATATTTATTCTCAAAATAAACTCTAGTAGTTGGTTGTTAACACCAAGGACAATGTTTGTTTTCAAAGGGGGAATATGTAACACCCCTATTTTATGTTTTCAAATTAGACATTTGAACTTCAGTCCAAAGGGGAGTGGACCCCAATGGATAATTATGGTGTGAATGTAATTAATTATTTAAATTATGAAAAATAAATAAAATATTTCTGTGCATGTTGACCAAATGAGATTTTTGAGATCACTTTCCAAATCCATGAGGTATGGAAAGAGGCTAAGACTTTCCCCAAAAATATTTCAAAAAGCCTTGAAAGAATTTATTTCTAAATTAGATTTTTGAGGAAAAATATAGATTTCCCCAATAATTTGGAGAGTAGTTGGGAAGAGGTAAAAAGCTGGAAAAGCAGAAAGAAGCTTTAAAAGTCCCTGAATAAGGGAAGCCTAGGCAAACAGGAATAAAAGCATCCTGTAATTATAGACTCAGAATTAGAAACAGGCTTTGGCGAGCATAAGCTTAAATAAGCTACTCCAGAACAGATTGGGGTTGGTCTATTGTAGGAGAGTATCTTAGCTCAGGGGTGAGTTATGGAGACAAAAGAACTCTAAGGTTGGGAGGTTGGTCATCTGCAGGAGTGGTATGTTTACAAATTTTTATGAGTGGTTAAAATATATGTTATTGTACAATATGGTTAAGTGCTGTAGATGTTATTTTAAAGGAAAAAAATTTCGAAGTTGTTATTCCTTACATTTAACAGAACTGTTTAGACGAAATTAATTCTCTCAATTCTGTATAGTTGTAGGAATAGGAATTATGGGCAATATCATCTAGAATCTCTAAACCTGCTAATGGTTTAAATCTGGAGATATACACTACTCCCATAAACCATTAAAGTTGTAACTTTAATCTGCTTCTGTGAATGTATAAATATATTTATGTATGAACCAGGAAAAGTAGACTTATAAGATGATAAACCAGTTATGAACTTAGAAGAATTTATAAACATTAAGTACTGTATAGACATTACAGATATAAATTTCTAAAGTGCATATCTATATATTGTAACCTTCTACAAAAAGGGAGAATCTGAACTGAGAAAGAAATAATTTCATTTACATGAACTATATATATAAGAACATAAAAGTTGCATAGTATAGAAGAAATTAAAAAAAAAGTAATGACGGGTTGATTTTTTCATAAGGCTAGTGAAAACATGTCTTGTAAGTAAATATAAAGTTTGGAAAGTCAAACTCCATTATTAGTCTTTCAATTAATTAACCCAAATCCTGGGATATAGAAAATTTAAAATGAAATGGTAATCAGTGAAATCTATAGGGGAATAGTTGAGAGAGAAATAGATATATTACATCAGAAACATACTTTGTTATGGTCTATTGGGAATAGTAAATTGTGAAAGACCTTACCAACAACCACATGAACACCTTCAAGTATACCTCTGTAATTCAGTAATAATAATACTTTTTAGAATTACACTAATATCTGTATACCACTGAATATATTTGAATTTAACCATATGAGTCACAGGATTATATCTCTTTTGATATAGTATTAATTTTTTTTTATACAAGAATAGTAATTGGACTCCATAGGAAAAAATATATGTGAATACAAGTAAATGAGAAATAACTTCTAATATACATATAGATGAAAGGCCTATGTATTTACTGGTGGAGAACTAAACTTTTTATAAACTATCCAAATATTAACAACAGACTTGAGATATATACCATGTAGGAGAGGATTAAATCCTATCATCGTAATAAAACAAATTATTCGTTAACTGAAATTTATTACAGAAAAATATAATAAAAGAATCTGTCTATCAAATTACACAAGTACGGAATTAGAGAAAACCTACTACTGAAAAGTAGAACTGGGAAAGATATTGTAGATGAGCATCATCTAAGTACTGATAAAAGTATAAATTAGCCACGAAGGACCTTTGGGTATAGAACCCCAGAAGCTAATTTGCTAGTAATTATAATTAATCCAAATCGTATTATATGGAAAAAAAATTATATTTAACACTATGACAAAGTCCATGAGTTCTTGGTGTTATGACTACAAATCTCATAATAATACAATAAAAACAGTTGCGAAAATTGACTGAAGCATGAGCCTGGTCTGAGAGGTATAAGAGGGAAAATTGTCGAAACCCTCTTTAAAGAATCCAAGCGAAGCTAGGACCTAATGAATCAAAGAAAATTATGCATCAGATCACCTACCTGAAGCTTCGAATAGTTTTGTAACAAAATTCCCCAAATTAGAGTCGAAAGCAACTCGTACGTTACCTGGGCATTGCAAAAACGAAGAAACCATTATACCATGATTTGTAAAAAGGAAACGAATAGACAGACTAAATAAGTTATCAAATGGCTTCCAACTGTGGATTACCTAGATCGTATTGGTAAAAACGTCGGACAATGGGTGATCCTGAGCAAGAAAAACAAACATGACTGAATAT
Organism: Pinus albicaulis; assembly: GCA_034641835.2. NCBI lineage: Eukaryota > Viridiplantae > Streptophyta > Pinopsida > Pinales > Pinaceae > Pinus > Pinus albicaulis. The sequence goes on along the minus strand of JAXQQM020065779.1, from coordinate 483,539 downwards.
ATAAACAAGGATCTTATAAATATTAACTTAATAAAATGAAATATCTCTGCGTAAACCCAGAGAAGTTACCTCTGAGAAAGCCATGAGTCATTTGCAGGCATAAGGCCATGTACAATGCTCAAGCTATCAATCATCATAAGAGTACCGGTTTTGGTGAAATCAAGTGCTACCTCTAGCAATGGCGACGCGAGAGAAGTCAAAACATATGCACATGGACTGATATAATACTTACTTTGGAGGAAAAGCTTGAATGTTCTACGCCACCCTTACAATGGAAATTAAACGAAACAACCATAAGACTCTAAATGCCAAACCCATAATAAAACCTATGCGTTTGAATTAATATGAAATGAATACCAATACTATCTATGGAGACTCCCACAAAACTACGAAGGGAAATAGCTCGTAATTCATTATAATGAAAGCTTGAGTACATAGCAAATGAAACGATGGTTGGGAAAAAAAAATATGTTAAGAATATGAATGCTACAGAATAGAATTACCATGAATTGAAAGAAAATCGATTAAGCCAGACTCAAAATCGATTTTAACATTTTATTGACATAAAAAGAACAGTATAGTGGTTAACTGGAACAATGAGAATTTGGCACGATATTGTGTATACAAGATTGGGTAATAATACTCCTGATAGACGAAAAAAAATGCAGAAGAACAGAGAAACTTCTACGTCCTTTGATAAAAGTTTACAATTGACAAATGAAACTGTAGAGTGGAGGAATGGCATAATATACCGAGCCAAAACCCTAGTTCATCGCTTATCTCCACCTCCACGTGGAGAGCGATGCCCAAACAAAATCGATATTAGTTGAAAAGTGCCTTGAAAGACATGAAAATATCCACAATACAAAAAAATGAGATTTACGAATTAATACCATAATACGCATCAAAACAACCACCATACGAATCTCAATACATAATGACACATAAATCGATTCTCATAAATGATAACTTGCCCGAGACACATCGCAACAGTAAAAGAAAAATTGTGAAGTACCAATGAAACGAAAAAACATTTAAAAAGTGGATAAATGATAGGCAAGCTTGTACTAGCCTCAGGATTATTAGAATCATTAAAACCCTAAACATTATAAGCACAAACCGAATGAGTAACTAAGTCTTCATTCGGTTGTAACGCTAAACAATTGTAACAAGTTTATAGAATTGCAATACGAAAAGGTATTACACCATCGTTATAACAAGGGTTTATTCATAAGTGAATATTATATGTATCACAATCCTAAACCAATGTTGGATTCATTGATATATGTATATAAATATATTCTCATACCTATGGTAGTAAGGTATTAGAATATGGCAATTCGAAATATGATAAAGGTATATGAAAACAATAATATATCAGTTAAGGCAACCAAATGCATATGATTATAAAATAAGGGTTAGTAAGATATTAAGCCTGAACTATAGTGAATGAGATTATAAAGGAATTCAACAAGAGAAAGAGGTGTCATAAAGTTATAAACTATACTAATAATAGTATATGGGAAATAAATATTGACACATGATATTAAAGGCTGGGGATATTGAAAAGAAAAAAAAAATTGGGTTAAGAGGAGAGACATTACATAATGGTTGTATATGCATTATCTCTATGTGCAAACCTATAATTCTACTATTTTTGTGGTTACATGCATGATAGATGCTAGTTAACAGTGTGGTCATATGCATGTGCATTGGTTAGTCGTGCATGGTATTTAACTTATTTTTATATGCATTGCAATCATACACATGATGACTATGGTCATTGCATTTATGATATTGATGTTATATGTATCATGCTAATCTAGATTTTCATGTGCAAATGTTTCTGGTTATGATATTCATCTACGGGTTGATATATTTGTGATATTGTGTCGTACTAATTTGGACTCACTTTTGTAGATGTGATAGTGTCCATTAAGAAATATTGAGGTATGAGTGTGATTATGTCAGCTATTTGGTTTATCTAACATGGTATATTCGCAGGAGATAAAATATTGAGGATGAAAATTATATTAGTGGACTACGATTCACACGACAACCTTTACAAGGTGACATAAAATATAGATAATGGAAAAGTGGCATGATTATTTGGTAGGTTTTCAAGTAAAAAATGTATGAGAGAAACAAATCAAGTTTTAGAAAGTGTGGTTAAACTTAGTATATCTTTGGAGATCCCATTCCCATAGCTGGACATTGGAGATTGGGCCATTATAGTAGTTTCCTCCTTCAACCTTAGTGTGGACCATGGACAGTAAAGGGTTATGTTTATAGGTTATTTGAATGTTTCATTAATTGGATGATATGAGTATGTGTTTATAAGATTGCATGAAGGAAGGATATTGTTTTAAGAAAATTGTAATAACACAATATGTGTTGAGATAGTTGATATTTGCTTTAGTGAAAATGGGTTCAAGTTGTCATATTATGACTAATGACTGTGAGTTGATTATCACATGGTTGTCAATATTGGTAAAGATTGATTTTAAATTAATATACACATTGTCTTGATCTTTGGAATATCTGATAACATGTGTGAATAGTTGCATCGAAACATGCTTGGGATTAGCATGATAAGGTAATGATTTATTTGATTATATAGGTAATAGCTAGGTGATGTGATAGCATATAATAAAAATGAATTGTATTAAAGAAAAGTTAAAAGAAATGAATTAGCTCATATTTCCTTTGCTATGGTTGCAAACTAGAATTCGAAACAAATGAGTGCTTTCCATGAATACAAGAAGTCTTCTTATCCTTTATTTTTTTTTAACATTATGTGGATATGTGCTATGATAATTAACATTTATTTGATAGGTATAAAAACTAGTTTTCAGCTATGGAAATATTCATCAAAGAATTGGAGACCCTTGAGAGATGATAAGTGTACATGTTTAGTTACAAGGAAACATGCTTCACACAACAAGGTAAGGTAACTAGTATATTTTGGATTTATTATGCACTCACAATTATGTGTTTATGGTAGTATGATGTAGGGAATTACATGGAAAAAAAGACTTCCACAGATCTTGAAGAAGGATCGGGTTGACTTTTTCCTTGGAAGAATTGGGAATAACGAGGTTAACTCATGGCATTTGTTACTACTTTTGTACTTTCAACATTTTGTGATTTGTTTACATTTTACTTGTGGTTTTGATTATGTTTGGTGCATGATCATGCCACTTTGTTTATGGTGTCGTATTTCTATTGGTTTTCATGGTTTTATTATTTTTTGTTTCTTTTTATTTCCTTTTGTGTTTTGAAGGTCTTGGGAATTGGTTGGGGAAAGAGGAAATTTAATCAATCTCGGGAAGATCTTAATGAATCCCAATAGGAAATGTAAAACCTAGATGAAGCCCAATGCATGTATAAGGGAAAATGAAGGAAAGAATATGAAAACCAGTTACAGGTTGGGTACATTGGTGTAAATGGACGATGGAAGGATAGTCATTAGAAAGGTACAAAGAAAGGTAAAGTAAATGGATTTGTGGCATTAGATATCTTGTTTATGTTGGGAAGTGTTTTTCTCAATGTTGTGGATGTTGTGCAGAATTAAAGGGAGTTCTCTTAACGTTGACCTTATGATATCTAATAATTTTTTTCTGATCATGATTATGCTGAGGTTTATATTTTTCTTAAAGTTGTGGATGTTGTGCAGAATTAAAGGGAGTTCTCTTAACGTTGACCTTATGATATCTAATAATTTTGCTCTGATCATGATTATGTTGAGGTTTATATATTTATACATGTATCTATGTATGCCATTGTCTAACAGGGTCATCAAGGATCAAGTTAATGGAGAAATGATTGCATATGTAAGTGAATGACATGAACAGGTTCTTGGTTTCATGAGGAATTAAGTGGCGAAATTATCCTTCACGGATCTATGAGGTTAGTATCATGTAGATAAGATTTGATATTATATGCTTATAACTATTCCTATATTGATTGTATGGTAGGAAACATTGAACAATACTTCAACAGTGTGATTTGTGGCATGTTGGGACAAGCATGGATAGTAGAAGGAGCCATGGATGAGAATTTGGTGTGTGGATGCATGCAATAATCTATGGGAAAGGGAATAGAAGCAAGGTTTATTTGTAGAGACAATGTGGTATCTGGATGTGCAGTATTTTTGTTGTGTACATGTGGTGTTGTGCGCATGTTGTACATGTGGTGCAGTGTACATGCAATGTTGTGTACATGTTGTGCATGTAGTTTTGTGTACATGTTGTACATGTGGTGTAGCGTATGTCTCGTGTTGTGTACATGTTGCATATGTGGTATTGTGTACATGTCATACACGTTGTGTCATGTACATGCAGTACTGTGTTATGTGTATTTTGTGGCCATTTCATCATGACATATGTATTCATTGTTTTACTTTGTGTACATATATGTAATGTGTTGCACACCGATTTTAGTTGTATGTATTATGTTGTACATTGGGTGTAGGTGTATGTTTTGAATTGTACACTAGTTGTAGGTGTATGTATTTTGGGTGTATGTGTTCTGATGTACATTGTGTGTATATGTACGTGATTGAAGAGAAGAGAAGGAGATGGGTGCTTGCCAGGTGTAGCAATTGATTCAGTGTGTGTACATAAAAAATAAAGAACAAAGGAAAAATCAAAGAATTATTTGAAGGATAAGTATTAATATTTTATTTCAGTTTTAAGTATGCACATAATCTCTGATTTTTATTTATGATGGTTTTGTTTGAGCTAATTTCATGTGATATGTTTATACATGATGCTATGATTGAGGAACTAGTTTGACTTGTTGTGATAGGAAGTAAACAAAATTGCAGGTGCACCTTATTGACAAGCCATCAGTAAGGTACGATTTGAATTTATTTCAATTTCCTTATTAATATAATGGAAACTATGAGCTTGGTACGGAAAAGAATTGAAAATTCCCAGGTTTGGGTGGTTGGAATTGGTTGTTAGAGAATGTTAGCAGTAGCATTAAGGGAATTGGATTATGCAACACTATGTTGGTAAATTAATTGAGGAGAAGGGAAATTATGGGACATTGATACATAAAAATTTTCATTGATTTCCATGAGCATGCTATGACTGGCATTATAGGCTTTTATGTAGGGATATGCCTTGGTTTTTGGAACTTCTGATGCGAGGAGACCTTTACAAGGGATGGATTTCTCAAGGGACTATGTAGTAGAGAAGGGGATGCCAGTGTATCTTGGTAGGTGTGTGACTGCATGAAATGGGGTGACCAGATTCCCCAAGGGACTATGTAAAAGAGGAGGGAAGGTTGGGAAATGAATGTTTTTTGGTCATTAGAATTTCCAAATGGATTAAAAAGAATGTTGGGAGTGTTCCCTAGAACAATGAGCCGATAACTATTGACTAAGAAAAAAATTAGCATAAGGATCGTAGCACTGGACATTAGATGTAGGTTTGACTTTGGTAGTGGATTTTGGACTTCCTAGGAAGGAGGTGAACCTTGGTATAACTTTGAGGGTCAAGGTGTGCACCTTTGGATTCCCTTGTTGTTGTTGCAGGCATCATATCCTTTTTATTTTCTAGTTAAAGCAAATGTTCATATGCATATATGTGTATTTTATAGTGAAAACGATATCGAATTGAATTTATAAATATCCATGAAAAATAGGATTATTTGTTTGTTGAACAAAATTTGCATAAGAATATGTGATTATTATTATAAATACCATAATAAATTGTGTTATAAATCTCTAGTAAATGGTATTATTTTCATGTTTTCAGCAGTGGCGATTGTAAATACTACAACGATATGGGTTATATAGCTCCATGGGAAGTATGTTTTGTTTTCAGTTGTTTGTTAGTCGCAGGTGTCATAGAAAACCGAGGAAGGTTTTTCCCCAATGGGGAGGAGTTTGTAATAGCCCTGAATTTATTTTCCATGTAAAAAATATAAGAATAAGGACAATGGACACATATTCCAAGTTGAATGGTGGGAATTATAGTGGGGATCACTTTCAGATTATTTATGGCTAAGGAAATTGGCAAAAGAATTAGAAAACGTGAAGAAGAAAAAATTTTCATTTAATTAAGGAAATAAAGGGAAATAAGAGAAAATGAAGGTGAAGGGACACAAAGTTGCATGAGAGGTAAATTTAAGGGAATATAAAGAAAAAAAAAGAAAATAGATGCATCAATGATAAAAAAGGCTGAAGAGAATCTATTGCTAGCCTTTTGACAATTTTTCATTGAGCTCTCCTTCATTATCTCATTCTCTTGTACTTTTGCACACTTAGAGAATTGTTGGACCATGCTTGGAGCACTCCAATATTCACTTAGATTTGGACAAAGAAGGTAAAGGAAGGGAGGAAGGGCAAGGGAACAATTGGATCACCAACAACAATTGGATTGTTTCGCAGGTAATAGGTTACATGTGTGATTTCCTTGTTGATTTCTAGATGCATGGTATATGCATGTGATTTATAGTTATGTTTTTTCATTGGAATGGAGATTTTATTGGTGTGACAATGGTTTTAGCCTTTCCTTTCCATTTCCTAAGTATACATGGTGTGATGGGTTTTTTTCGCTGCTTGTTTTTATGATTGGTTCTCATGTTCCTTATGGTTGTGGGTTGGAAAAAATTCTCTAGAATTCTTAGAATAACTTGGGTTGAGCTACTCATCCTAGAGCCTAGGTTTGGAAAAACTTTATGGAGCCCATGGTGTGTTGAGTTACTAGACCATGGATCCAAGTTGGAAAAATGCTCTAGAACCCTTGAAGGCTATGGGTTTAGTTACTAGTTCTTGAAGCCCTGGACAACCTCGGTAGAGATCGATGTAGTTTGCGTTAGTGATGTCCAACCATAGGGGTGGAATCATTGTGGTAGAGGGTTGCAGTGCTTTAGACTATAGAAGCCCTGGTTAGGTTTTTTCTTGGATTATTCCATGAAATCCCACATTCACATTTGGAATATTTTGCAAGGATGCTTGGCTAAAAGATATATTTGGTTCAACCCAATCTATGGTTGGGTGGTACATGGAAGTTACTGAATTGGTTGGTATTTTCATATATTAATTAAAGTTACTTTTCTATTGTATTTCATGTATACTATTAGCGATTAAGTTAGTGATATTATGGTTGATTTTCCATGGTTTCTATGTTGGTTATTTGTTGGTTATATGATATATATTATCTATGACCCTTGACATATTTTGATGAATATATGAATGGTTGATAATTATATGGATTGATAAGTGTTGTTGCAGCTATCTGAAGAGGGCATAAATACCTTTCGGTGATTCTCAGATGAATCTCAAACTCTTATGAATAGACATGTATTCATGACTTGTAGCTTACATGTTTGCATATGTTTGATGAAATATCTAGTGCATTTCTAGGTAGTTTAGGTTAAGTTATGCCTTCAATATTGAATGTTTATATTTGTCATCATGTTAATTATTAGTCTAGAAAGTCTTAGGAAATTATGAAGAGTGGGCTAGAGGTTTTTCTGAAAAGGTGGAGAGAATATTGAGACCACATGCTTAGAACTAAAGCGTTTAGGTCATAATCACTAGTAGCTAGGCTTATGAGTGCAGTTGGAGCCTCATAACCACATGGAAGTAGTGCCAAGGGTGTTGTTGTGGGTTTGGGTCAGTGAAACATGGTTCCATCTCAGGTATTTACCACTTGGGGTGTTTCTTCATCTCCTAGGTGATATGTAGTCCACCTAGGATGTTAGTTTATGGTCAGTTTGTAGGCCTCGCTTCCTTTAATAGAAATAAGAGGTCATGTTAGGTCATAGTGACACTCGTCTCATGTTTACCTATCGAGCTTGTGAATTTTGATAAATTTGGCAAGGGGTGTTACATCTGTGTCAGTTTCAAATGGTTGTTGGATATAGATAAATCTGATTACTGGTGCAGAGTAGAGGTGGTGCTTTAGCTAAACAAATGACTTAGGAATTAGACCAAAAAAAATTTATTTTTCTCTACTGTTGATAAATTGAGTCAAAGGCTGAGTGATATGAGAGAATCCTAACAAGAACCTCTGATAAAAATTGCTAAGGCCCAAAAAACATATGAATCCCTGTTAGAGTGGTTAGGGTTGGCCAATCTCAAATGACTTGGATCTTGCCTAAATCTACATCCATGACTTATTGTCAATGATTTGACCCAGATATTGGACCTAAATCATGCCAAAGGTGCAGTTTTCCAAGTTGCCACATATTTTGTGGTTACACAGGGTTTGAAGGACTTACCAAATTTGTTTCAAGTGCTCTTCCCAACTCTTGTCAAATATGAGGATGTCGTCTAGATATACAACGATGAATGATTTGGTAAATGGATACAATATGTCATCCATCAACCTCATAAACGTTGTAGGGTAATATTTAAACCTAAAAGGAATGGAAAACCAATCAAAAAGGTCCTCCTTGGATTTAAAGGTGATGTTCCATATATCCGTGGGTTTTATTGGAACCTAGTGCTATCAAAACTTTAAATCGATCTTGCTAAAATACTTGGCCCCTTTGAGCCGGTAAAGAAGGTCACCAATCCATGGGATTTGATACATGTTCCTGATAGTGATTTTTTTCAGTGCTCCATAATAAATGAAAAGTCTCGAGGTTCCATCCTTCTTTTGTACAAGTACAATCGAGCACCTAGAAGGTGAGGAACTTGGTATGCCGTGTCGTTTTTGTAGTAAATCCTTGATATGCCGCTTCATTTATTTATTTTCCATAATATAGAAATATTATATTGTCCCATTGGGTAGAGGTTCTCCTGAATTCATATCGATCAAATGCTTGAGCTCATAGTGTGAATGTACCCTTTTGGGTGAGGAGAAGATGCCCCTATATTCTTCCACAACCTTATCCATCTACCTCTTCTATGCAGTGGAACCCTTTTTTGGGGACATGGATTTGGACACAATCTTACCCTTACTTTGAGAATGAATGAAAAAGGAAAAAAAAATTCCCAATATTGGAAATCATCTTAATACATTTCTTAGCAGAGATCGAAGAGACGACAATTAGTGGGGCTTCCTTGATTATCTTATAAAACTTACTTCCCAAAGTAATGGTAATAGTGCAAGGCCTCGACTCATACACAAAATGGATCTTCCATAAGTATGGTTGGCCTAATAATATTCAAGAGGACTAATCTCACACAATACCTCATCCATGAAGGGTTTGATGCTATAGGGAAGATGAAACTACTTGTTGAAGCGAAGATCTCATCCTCGACCAAGTCCCCAGATGGTTTATGGTTATAGGTGTGATGTGCTGGGTGGGACTAACCACTTAATTACCTTTTCCGAGATGAGGTGCTTTTGGATCTTGTTGTTGACAATGAACTACAACAAATACCCCTTCACCCACATTTGTGAGTGGAAGTGACGTTTCCCTTCCTCTCAATGTTCAAGCTCAACCTTCTGGATCTTAGTGGTGGAAATAGTGGCACTCTTCTCTACATAAATAATATAGCTTTGTTTTTCATTCCACTTTTTCGATTTTGAGTTAGAGTTATCAACGACTGCTTCGCTTGACACGCACTTATGTTGTGAGTGTGGAAATTATGTAACTCAGAGGACCTTTTTGTTTCCTTCTTTTTATTCTTTGTTTTTTTATTTTCTTACAACTTCAGTGGTTTTTCCTCGGTCACCCTACCTTGAATTTGTCCTTCTTTTTGAAATTTAAGGGTTCCTTTCCCTTAGTTCAGATTCACAGATCTAATGTATCACTACTTTTGTCTCATTTTATGCCTGATCTTGACATCAGATCAATAGGCAGTGCTAATAAATGAGATATACAGGAAATACATCTCATATTACATGTATTTGTATATAAAATCATGATAATTTAGTACCACATGCCACTCATAATCCTCGATACCTAGCTTCGTGTGAAGGGTATGAAAAATATTTGTGAACTTTGGACATCTTTGTCCCTTTACTATCATAGTATGGTCTAGTTTATGTACTTATATTCATAGATCCTGACATGATAATATTTTTCCTTGATGGCTCCTTAGAAATAATTCTCAGTGGTTGTAGTTTAAAACAATGAGGGTTCCCTCTCATCCTTCTACTGATAGTAGGTTTCCCACCAATAATTGACATGGGTGGAGGCTTTGAGGAGTGAAAAAGTAAGTGTTTCCCTATTGGAAAAATAATGAACCGAAAAATATCATTCCAACAAATTTAACCATTTATCTATGACATCTTCATATATCTGGCCTTCTAATATGGGAATGTTAAAGCTATATTTTATCTTAAAGGGAGTGGTGCATGCAAGGTGGATGTTGGATAAATATGTGTCATTTTTCGGCATTCACCAAAGGATATTGACAAAGTGGTCCATCATCTCATTCCTTTGTCACGTAAGGGATTATTCGAGAAATATTTTGAAAGGATATCCTCCTCCATCATCTTTATTTTCTTCCAACATGGTAGTGTGTGAAGGTTGGAGAGGCTAGTCACCTAAAGGTTTAACTAGTTCAAGATCTAACTCCTTATATTGATGCCTCGTTATGGACATTCATGGAAAAACAAATAAAGAGCACACCACTATGATAAAAGTAATATAGATTTTTGCAGGAACAAAATTAAATACAAATTAAAAAAAAACAAAGCTACAAGGAAAACTAAAATTCAATTCATTAATCACAAAATACTGAAAATTGTTTACATGTAGAATGGAAATAAACTAGCTTGGGCGATGGTAGCTTATCTCAGAGAAGAGATTTCATGGATCTATGCCTTGGAATTGTGTTATGATGAGGCTTGTAGGGCTTCTTATTATTCATAAACAAGTGATAACCCCAAACATCCCAAAGCCTAACCGTAGGAGATGAAGCACCAAATTTTTGTGGGCCCCGTTGGGGTTAGTTGGTACACCAACATCCCAAGGTGGTAACTTTGGCATATAATCTACATTTGACATGTATGATGCCTCATTCAAAATATCCATCCAAGAACTAAAACATTTGTCTCTAAACCCCTTTTGTGGGTGGATGGTTTGGTATTTTTCCCAAAAGATGTTGTTTATGGCCTCAAAACAACTTTAGAATTTTAGGACCTTAAAAACTACCAAAACTAGTAAATTGTGCTACAATTAAGGAAACTAAAAGAACTGTGTTGGGGGTCTAAGTGGAATAGGTAGGTGGCCACCAATATCCACATGGATAAATTTGTCCACTACCTTCTTGATCAATTCACATATTATTCCACTTTAATATTTTAAGGCACTACTATTGCTATAATATTCATGTTAGATACCTAATCCTTATGGATTTTGTGATTTATGAATATTTTGTAAATATGTAAATATGAAAAATTTGAAATGCTAGAATAGAAAGAAGGTTGTGACCTCGTAGTTTAAAATGAAATGTTTGTGTGTGTGTGTGTGTTTGATTAATGGAAATGCAATAGAATTTTCAGAGTTACCTCACCTAACTGACTTGTTATCATAGGAAATTTTAGGCACATTTTTCTTGCTTAGCGTAACTCTTTTCCTTTTAATCCACTCAACTCATCATATTTGTTATTATATGCTAAGTGTTTCATCCTTCCATTTCCATTATAAGCCAGTATTATTTGGATAAAACTCCTAAATATAGCTTGTGGCTGATATCCTCTAAGTCATTCTATAACTCAAACTGCCATTAGGATCTCCACATATAGATCTCCAAGATGAAATCGTGTGTGTTATCAGAAGAGCTCCACCTTTCTACATGATTCATTTTTGTTTTTGTATTTTTCTAGGTGGTACTAATTTTTTTTGAATGTTGTGATATTTCTTAGTTGATATTGAGTCTATGTTTTGAGTATTAAGCATCATACAATATTGGATAATTTATTAAAATCACTTTTCAAAAGTGATCACTTACTATTCATGGCAATCTTGTTTTATTTTAGTTCGATATGCCTTCCATATTTAAGTATTTTATCTTTTCCAGTAAAGAAATTTCACCATCACCTTTATTTATTCCTCCACATCCTCATAATTAGGAGGAGGTGTTATTTTGGTAGGTGGCTAGAACCTACCAAGAGTTACATTGGGATAGTCTAATACATTGTGGAAAATTATGATGGTTATTTCTCTACTAGGGATTGTGAATTTAGGGCAATGGTGACAACAATGAATGCTTGAATAAGAAGACTAAGAGTACAAAGTTATGCAGTTATATTATTGTGGGTTATGAATCAACAATGAATATATGGTTGGTTTGAAAGATACACTTACTGGAAAAATAGATATCAACACATCCTATATTATTTTCAGTCACTTTTTTCATATTATTAACTAATTATTATATATGCTTAATGGGATTACTATTAGGGAGAGCATTGTGGAAAGAAATAAAATTTGATTTCACTACAATATATACATATTTTCAAGGTACACACTCTTATTATGAAAATTATTGTGTTTTTTGATGTTTGAGAAAAAAGTATTTTTCATTCGACCCTTAATCAATTCCTTCATTGAGTAATTAATTTGTACTTTGGGCCCTTGATTTCTGCCGTAATTTTTTTTTCATATTATGCAATTGAGTTTTACTTAACCCTCACTTAGCATCTCTTCTACCATATTATTATTGTTCATCTTGTTCAAACCTTCCTCAAAACCTCTATGAAGAAGCATTCTCTCATCCCCATTACTAGTGTAATTCTCATTGGCATGGAGAACAATACAGAATAATCTAGAAAAATTAGATATGCCCTCACTTGCAACGACTAGTGGAAAATCATTTGTGAAGGAGAGGAGAAATTTCCACTACAAAAACCACATCAGATAAGAATTTATCCATTTAGAGAACAAGTTCACTAAATCCTCTATCCAAATTGTATCTTTTGTTATTGAAGTGGTGATTCATCATACAGTTTCAATCAAATAAGGCAGCATGAGGAGAGGATTTGGGAGTGCTAATCCAGTAAGACAAATAGTAGAAATTGGTCCTACACCTATGGAAAGAGATAACCAAGAAATTTGGGTAAATTAGTGTGAGAACACAAAAACCCTATTACCATGCTTTTGGAAACAACTAAAGAGTTAAGAGAATAAATGCCTCGTGATGGGAATACAATGAAATATTGATCCAGGATCAGGAGTGAATCCTGAAGGGCCTCGTTGATCGAAAAAATTATAGACATTCCATACCAAGCTCAAGTAAGGATGAAGTAGGGGAGGATCATAGTCAGAGGGTTCAGAATGTATTTTTTGGGAGCCACACTCAACGACTAGAAGGAGATGGGAATGAAAAAGGATCAAAATGAAGAGGAATCCAATAATTCCTCCACCCCTAAGAAAAATAAAAAGAAAAAACCAGAATTTAGAGGGGAGTTAAAAAAATTAAACTCCCCACCTTTGATAGTGAAATAGGGGAAACTGTTGAATCTTGGTTGATTAATATAGAAAATTATTTTTAGATATATGAATATAATGATAATTTTAAGGCAATATTAGCTGTTTAATAAATTTAAGGGAAAGCCATGTTGAGGTGGGAGGAGAAAAAAATGATCTACGCAATTGATGAACAGTAAGTGAATTAGAGTGAGTTTCATAAATACTTTAAGGAAAAGTACCTACCTAAATGTTTCTATGATGATGAGGTGAACTGATTTCATGAACTTCGACTGATACAATTGACCATGGACGAATTTGTGATAAAGTGTATGTCTTTAATAGGATGTTTTCCTTATATACATGAGGAAAAGGCCAAGGCACTATGTTTGATGAGAATTTTACCACCATTTATGAAAGAGAACATAGAATTTGATAATCCTAAAACCATGGATGAGGCTATTTTAAAGGAATAGACTTGTTATCAACAGATGAAATAAAAGGGAGAAGGGCCTAAGGGTTTTCATAATAAAAAAGGGCAGAAATACTCTCCCATATTGAAATTTCCAAAAATGGGAAATAATAGGAATGTACTCATGAGTGAGCATAACAAATATGTTGGGATCAATAAGCATATGATAAAACAACATAATGAAACTAAAAATATAGAAGTATGCAGTAAACATGAGGGAGATCAATCACAATGACCACCATTACAGTGTTGGCGCTGCCGGGAGCGTCATTACTACAAAAACTGCCCCCATCATACTAGAATATAACAAACCACTAATATTCAGGAGGATTCTACTGTGGTTGAGGTGGCTAGAAGTATCCAATAAACATGAGGGAAATAAATAACAAATACAACCATTATAATGTTGGAGTAAGGGAAGCCTCATTACTACAAAAACTACCCCCATCGTACTAGAACATAAAAAAATGTTAATATTGAGGATTCTACTCTATTTGAGGTGGCTATAGGTATCCAATAAACATGATCCAAATTTATCGCAAATACCACCATTTCAATGTCGTAGCTGCGAGGAGCCTCATTACTACAAAAATTCCCCCATCGTACTAGAACATAACAAACTTCTAATATTCATGAGAATTCTACTGTGGTTGAGTTCGCTAGAAGTATCTACTAAAGATGAGGGAAATTATTCACAATGACTACCATTGTAGCGCGGGATATGTGGGGAGTCTCGTTACTCCAAAAACATCCCCCATTGTACTATAACATAAAAAATTTCTAATATTCGGGAGGATTCCATTGTAGCTGAGGTGGCTAGAAATATACCCAGAATTAAAAATGCCCTCGATGACCATCAAGTTTAGTATCAACCGACCATGATTGAGTTTGAAGGTAAGATGTATAATCATGTCGTGTCTATTTTGATACAACTAGGAGGAATCTTGAGTTATATCAGTTCTAAAATTGTAGACCTTTATCATTTATAAACTCATAATTTTAAAAGCCCTTGGTTGGTACAATTGGCCACTAGGGTTAAAAGAAGAGTGCCAAAAAAGTTAGATAATTTCCTTGTATAAATAGCAGGGCATAAAATTACTGTAAATTTGAATGTATTTCCCTTAGGGTCTTATGATATCTTAATTGGCATAGACCGGTTAGAAGGGAATTGGTCCCTAGTAAACTGTAAGGATAAAACCGTCAGTTACCTCACTAAGGAGGGTGTCAAAAAATAGATCCAAGGGCTAAAGATACCCATTAAGTTTCAACTAATAATTTCCTCCTAGTTAGGAAATTTTATTAGGAAAGGATTTTAAATCTATGTCATGCAAGTAGGGTATTCCAATTCAAAGTATAAAGTTGTCACCTTAGAAAACCTCACAATTTTTCAAATTTTGTGGATGCATTCCCGAAGTAAATTCCTGGATTACCTCCCAAGTGGGACATAGAATTTACTATAGAATTAATTCTAAGGTTTCACCTAATTCAAAGACCTCTTATCGAATGAGCATACCTGAATTAACTGAGTTAAAGATGCAACTACAAGAATTGCTCGATAAAGGATATATTCATCGAAGTGTATCACCTTGGGGAGCCCCTATGTTGATTGTGAGAAAAAAGGATGGTAAAATTAGGTTGTGCATCGATTATAGATAACTTAATAGGTTGAATATGAGGAATAAATACCCCTTTCCAAGGATCAATGATCTATGCAGCCAAGTAAACGGTGCCAAAATATTCTCCAAGATTTATTTATGACCAGGTTATAATCAAATAAGGGTAAGAGAAGAAGATATTCCTAACACCAATTTTAGAACACCGTACAAGAATTATAAGTTTGTGGTTCCACCCTTTGGGCTTACCAATGACCCAAAAACATTTATGGGCCTTATGAATGAAATATTCCACCCTTATCTTGATAAATTTGTTCTTATTTTTATTGATGATATACTCGTACATTTGAGAAATTTGGAAGAGCATAAGAAACATCTATATATAGTTATGCCAACATTACGCGAGCACCAAATGTATCCCAAGTATAGTAAATGTGAATTTTATGAGAATCATGTATAATATTTAGGGCATATAATTTCTTTGGAAGGTATAGCGATTGACCATGAGAAAATAAAATCCATTATGGAGTGGTTTGTTCCTAGTAATGTCCCCGATATTCGATCTTTTATTGGTTTGGATCGATACTACTGTTGTTTTATTGAGGGATTTTCATGGATAAATTATCCTATAACTTATTTGTAGAAGAAAAGAAGAGTCCTTAAATGGATTGTTGAGTGCTAGTGTAGCTTTCAACATCTAAAACATTTTATAGCTCCAACCCTGGTGCTAATTATTGCAAATATAGAGAAGGAATTCCTTTTCTGCACTGATGCATGTCAAGGAGTGGGAGGAGTATTGATGCAAGAAGGAAATGTAATTTACCGTGAGTTTCAGAAATTAAAAGAACATGAGAAAAGATACTCTACTTTTGATTTTAAATTCACTGACATGGTGCATGCCTTAAAATTATGTAAGAATTACTTACTAGGTAAAATGTTTGTGTAATGACCAACCATTGGAGCTTAAGTAGTTTCACTCATAAGCCTAATCTTAATGCACGACAACCCAAATGGACAACCCTTTTAAGTGAATTTTATTTCCATATCAGACCCATGAAAGGAAAGGGAAACTTTGTGGTTGATGCCTGAGGGAGTAAATTGCATAAGGAGTAAAGACCTAGACTATATGTTATTGGTATATCTCATTTCCATGTTTGACCCAAATTACTCCAACATATTATAAATTTAACATATTAAAAACAAGTACAATATGCAATGGTGATTTTTAGTACTTGAACTTATGCAAAAGTGATTTAATTTTTTTTAAATATATATATATATATATATATATATATATATATATCCTATAAATGAAATAACATTTTTGATATAAATGCAGTGATATAATTTCTAATAGAAAGTAGTTTTGTTATTTAAATAACGATGCTGAATGTATAAATGGATTTAACACTGAAACCTGGAAAGGGAACCTAAATTAAACAACATGAACTAATTTTCAATTTATATATAATATCATAGAAAAAGTCATTTCTTATAGATATATATATATATAATTAAAAAATAATATAATTTTTTTCCCAAAGCTTATTATTTCAGGTTAAGGTGGCTCTTGATTTTTTTGTTTTAATTGATGGTGTAGATTGATTCTCAAGGGAATGTTTTTAGCATGTGCTTCCTCTGAATACTTATCAAGGGATGTAGGGATTTAGTGTGTTACCGATTTTTTGAGGTTGCGTTGACTTTTAATAAATTTAAAAAACTAGATTCGTGCCAAGTGGCTCCCCGCCAACCAATTTCCTAGGGATTTGAGATTAATACAAGGAGTAGTCTAACTGGGAGGAGGAATTTCCTGGTTTCCATCACTAGTCGGAAAAACTTCCTCCTCCCGAATCCAGCTCAAAATTCCTCCAGCCTCTGACATACATCCTCTACTGTCAAAAACCCGATTAGAGAAGATATGGAAACTTCTACCCACCCCGATCTCTATCAGAAACAGTTAATGCGAGGTTATGTTTCTAATTTTCATTTTCCAATTCGTCACGCCCCCTCGCGCTCATCACTCATTTCTCCCTTGTTCTTGTTCGAAACCTAATCGCAAAACATCGCCTTCCTGTTCTTGTTCGAAACCTGATAAGTAACCCGATAAGAATTTATATGCCAAACAGTCTTAGCTATTTTATATGTCTGTAGCTATATCAAAATGAACTGGAATCACACTTTGATTTCATTGTTGGTTTTATTTCTAATTGGCCTCACCGATAACGTCATTTCATAGTTGTTGTGGCAACCTCACACTACCCATACTATGTTTTTAGAGGCCACCACGAGTGTGAAGGAAACCACCACTGATTTTCCAAGCATTGATTCAAAAATAGGCCGATGCTAAAGATTAATTCTTTGTCTACATATTCAATAGGAGAAATATTGACCTAGATGTATAAGCTAATTTTGAAGTCAAACTACAATGATTCCAATCAGCAATCAAACTTCATCCTCTTCCCTCTGTTTTGTCTCTTTTTCCTCAACTGACTACAACCTGTAAAACTTGCAACTTTAGGTGTCATTCTGAAATCGGAACCATCACCAATTTCCAGAGATAAACTATTCCCAAGCACCAATAGTATGAAACTTTCGTGCAATATAGCAAACAAAATATTATAATATAAAACCCACGAATTTTCAATTTACCTCAACTTCCTCTGCTGGGTATCTTTAGGTAAATCATTCTTGACACGAGTTTGAACGTTTTTACTGATCGGGTTTGAAATTGTTTTTGCTTAATAATAAAGGAAGGATCTATTATTTTCTATGCATTAGAGGCCACCTGAACTCCTGGATACACATAAACACAAACACACTCATTAAAGGAATGGAAATTTCATTCAAGTTCCTTTGTCATTTCTTCGCTAACAAGTTGCAGTCACTTGATTTCAACTAAGAATACCACAATTCGGCCTCTCATTGGTCCATTATAATAATATAAGTTGTTGTAATTTGTGAATGAAAAATGCATGATGCAAACATTTATAAATATTTTATCAGTACAGAGACACACAGAATTGTTAGTTCTTTTCCCCTAATCATGATTATGCTTCTCAGTGAAATTAGTGAATGAGTAGGACTGCTCTTGATAACAAATGCGATAACCCTGTTTCCCAAGATTTACAAAGTAGACATGAAGTCTTTGCATCTAGTTGGCTACCAAATCCATGCAAGAATCGCCTTTAATGGTAGCTACTCCATTAACAAAGTTGACTGGTTGAAACTGTCCAACACTTAAGCACACATAAATCTCCCGTTTGCCCCTTACTTTTTTATAAACAGGGTTTGGATCACAGATGGCAGATTTCATCACTCCACGAGAATATTTTGCATAGCTCTTTGAATAGGCACTCAAAACTTTGACTGGAGCCAGAACCATATCATGCAGTAAAACACTGCAAGTGTTGAGCACCAATACCAACAACAGCTCCATTTGATCATCTAAAAATAATGGGAACAAAAATTTGACCTGTAGACATATAATATCTCTCAGTTGTAGGAATTTATTATTGGATCAATAGCCTGTATGACAAAATTGAAGGTCGTGAAATCCACAATTGGTCGTAGGCCATAATATGTTGTGCCCATAGCAATTCCAGTGAAATCTGCCTTAGTGATTGAGGTGTATAGAGCTCTGTCAATTCCAAACTCTTGTAAAAGGCCTTTTAATATCTTATATGGTCCTTGGTATTCATCAACCTCCTCTCTTATTAAAAGGACTTCCAGATTTGCAGACATTATTTCATCAATAGTTGAGTTCAGAGCATCCCGTAGAGTTATTTTTTCATATATTCTTGGAAAAGGCTTTGGTGTCAATTTGGAGGCTACTTTCAAGGAGAGGACAATATAGCCTTGAAAATTCTCGACAAGCAATCGTTATCCATTCAGATCAATCTAAAATGTCTTCATAAAGAAAATAACATCATATTTCAGATAAGTCATATTAAATTTACTTAAATCGGGCTCAATTGTGACCTTGGTCCAATTCTCTCCCACCTTGCACTTGGTAATAACTAGGTCTAACTTAATGCCCATATTGTTATTGAAAACCTTATTCTTCTCATCACCAAAAACCTTTGACCTGCCATCAATTCTATTAGTACCCTTTGTCTTTCCATTAATAGCATGTTGGTCACTAGATTTCTCATTCATCTCTTCATCTGATAAAATTTTATATGGTTCCATATCATGACTAGCTATGCCTTCTGCAAGTACAATATTTCCAAAAATTCTATGCCCATGATTCTCCACATCCTTTATTGCTCTACTATCTACTACCCTGGATTTATAGATATTACTTCTGACATAATCCTCTAATTTAGACAAGTATATAGGATACCCAAAAAAACACAAGAATTTGGCCTCAATCAATGCATGCCACAGAGTGATGAGATCTCTAGATGAAGTACTTCAGTACCCACTTTATTGCTCTTTCTTGATCTCCAGAGGATACCTATAAATAAACACCACACATCAATTATTGGAAGTACAACAATAGATATGATAACTCCTTTTAGCTGTGAATGACTTTTATGTTTGGTAGTAGAGCATGGTGGAAAACTTAACCAACTTCCACACAGACCAAGATTTCCTATAAAAACAGTGGCACTGAGCTTTTTAGAAATACCACCTTTAGGAACTTCTCCTGAAAACTTGTTGAAAGAGAAATTCAAGTGTCATAGCATTTTGAGATTTTCCAATGGCATGGGTATTCCACCTGACAAATGGTTGGAGGAGAAATCTGTGTCTTGTATATTTTGAGGTTCACCCGGTGGTTCTGGAATTGTACCTTCAAATGCATTGCATGAAAGATTAATGTAATTCAATGCTTTGCAGCCTGCAGGTGAGCTTGGAATCTCACCAGTTAACTGATTTACAGAAATGTCTATAGCCTCGACCATAGTCATTTTTCTTAGTTTTGAAGGCAGGGGACCCTGTGATAAATTTTTTGAAAGGTTGAAATAAAAAAATATATTTGCAAGACCGGAAACTTCTGGAGGTGTGTACCCATTTAACCTGTTGTATGATAGGTATAATTATTCCAAGTTCACACAATTACCTAGGCTTGGTGGTATATTACCTGATAACTTTTTCCGATTGAGATTTACATATCTTAACTCCAAGAGGTGGTTAAGAGAATTGGGGATTCTTCCTGTGAGATTATTTACATAAAGATCTAAGAGCCCTAAACTTCTGATTTTCCCAATTTCCATTGGGATGGTTCCTTGTAAATTGTTAGATCCTAAATATAACCTCTCCAAATTTTGAAGTTTATTAAGTGAAGAAGGGATTTCCCCAGTAAAATAATTCTCGTCTAAATCAAGAAATGTCAAACCAGTTAGGTTTCCAATCTGTGGAGGTATTTCTCCAGTCAATTCACTGCTGCCCAAGTATATGACATCCATTTTTGTAGAGAGGTGATCGATAGAAGATGGCAAGCGTCCCCTGAGACGATTATAGGATAGTGTTATTTCTTGTAGGTTGGAACAATTAGAATGCGGTCTCTAATAGAGACTAAAAATCCTCATAGTTCAATTTTTACTCCTCTAGCACCCTTCCCTATGCCATCTCCATGAGTTGTATCATCATACCATCCATGCCTTGTGTTATCATATTTCTCAACTTCTCCCCACAAAGCATAAGCTTCTTCACCATGAACTGCATCATCTCCAATTAGAATTTTCTCATTTGTCATCCTTAATGGGATCACCAAGCTTATCACCAATAATATTATGCTTGTAGCTACAAAATTCAAACCTATTATAAAGCATGCTCCAGCTAGCTGCTTAAGGAATTGCACCCCACCCGGACCTCCAATTTCTTCCCATCCTTACACAACACCTGAAGCACAAGGAACATAGACAATGGACATCGAGACATGTTCTTGGGTAACTTGCAAATGCCTCAATACAAAGCTTTGGCCTTCCTAGCTCTCAAACTATCCTATTTTTTTCTCAGCAGTGGAAAAGCTAATGAGGTAGGCAAAACAAAAGGAAAGTGGCAAGCACCAAAACCAGGTGGGGCATTCCAAAGAAATATAAACATACTCCTCATTACCAGCAATACAAATCTAGCCCGCTCAAGTTTCCATGACCACCCAATCACTATCCCTACCATAACTGCTAGAAATAGACAAACCAGGAACAATACTAGCTCCAACATAACTGGCTTTTAGAAAATCTTCAAAAAAAATCAACAACCATAATTTTCCATTCGTAATATCTCTATTATACACAACTTGGGTGTGGATTTAGAATCAAAATTCTGCAATTGTCCCGCTATTGGATGTAAGTTAAATCTGTAAGATTCACAATTAATACATATTTATATGCTTTCATGTTTTTGAGAATTAGGTCAGTTGGCTCTACAATTAGGTATCAAATCATTATTCTGCCTCAGATAATTCGACCAACTGATAGTAATTTGGGTGCTGATCATATAGTCAACAAGATGTCTATATGTGGAGAAACATGCAATGTATTACTTTTACTGTTGGTTCTTAATAGGTGAGTCATGACCCTAGACTTTCACTAGTAAGTAAGAGACAGATTATCTACGAGTCTTGCGAGGTCAGAAAAGGTTACAACATTGTTTTTCCTTCAAGCCCTATCAAATCTCTGCATTTAAAATCAGCCAAAGATTAGAGTTTACCCTCTAACCTTCTAAATATGTATCCGTTTTTATTTTATTTGAATACAATAAACATTAACTACATTTCTTGGCCTTCAAGACCAATCAAATGTCTGCATTTAAAATTGGAGTAGTCTAACTGGGCGGAGTAATCAATTTCTATTTAGGTAATTGAGTTACAATAACAATGTTTAATACTATAGGACTTCCCAGTGGTCAGATAAAACTACTATGAAGTCTTTTTTATGGTTGATAGTTGATTAAGTGGGCTTGGTCTAGTTATAGGTTGTTATTGTTGAACTCCTTGCTGAAATGCATATGGCAATTTTCAGGTACAGTGCAGTAGATGGTTGATCTGATCAGCTGTCAAAGGCATTCAATAATTTTGTACCATGTAACGATATTTAGACCATTTTTTTTTCTCTTTTATGTTAGCTCAATAGTTTGAAGTAATCTAAGTGTGGGTTTCATTTGGGTTATAGCAGTGGTTTGAAAATTCAACAACTACCTCTTGCCCTGATGCCATGTAGTTAATTTATTTAGACTTGATGTGATAGGGCATAATACCATAGGTGGAGGGTCCTGGGAACATGGTGGATCTGATATTATTAAAACATGAGATGGAGCTTTGCCTCACTGGGATTAGTTATTGCATTGAAAGCAGTCTGATTGCATGGATGGATATGATGTGTTGTAGAAGCTTATTTAGTCCGCAACAACAAGAAATGTTCATTTTCATTTTCATGTGTCCACCAGAAATGTTCCCAATTGCTATTTGTTTCTTGCCTGGAGATGCTAGCTGTGTCATTGTGATGTTAGTTGTGCGTTATGATATTTTCAAGCTGTTTTTCCTTATCCTGATATTTGAAAGGCATAAAATAAAAGAAGAATGAAATGGTTTATGGATGTTCAATTAATTAGCAGTTAGTTGAATAGATTAGTAATAGATAACTAATGTTTTCAGTTATATATCACTGAATAACATGTTGAGTATTAAGAAATAGATAACTTCCTACTTGTCTAATATGAATTTATTGTTATTTTTTTTTTAGATCTTCTAAGTGTAAAAAATGGGTGTTTATGCATTGAATTTTCATGCTTTCCAAATCCGAGTCGAGGAGTTTCGAAATTTTCCCTTCACAACATGGTAAAAAAACCCAATGTCAATGATATTCAAGTCTTCACCAACTTGGAGTTGATATGTAATCAGATGAAAGGAATCTATCTGGTTCGAGCGGATAATTTAAAACCCCTTTATAGGGAAGCAATAAATTGGAGTTGTCAATTTCAAACTTTTACCATCGATTACTCTGCAGTGATTCAAAGGATGTCTAGTGATATAATGTCCAGGGCATTGTTAAGCACATATGTAGATGTCAAATATGACACAGGATCACCATCCACTACAACGGACATCATTGATGAGCATCCAGATAGATCCCCAATATGCGAATGGGTTGTTGTTATCATTTTTCTTGGCTCTATAATGGCATGGTTCATTCACTAAAGAACCTGCTAATGTATTATTTTCCCCAACTTGTAACTAGTACGGTTTTTTATAAGGGTGACAGATATATGGAAAAATATAATATATTCGATGTATTTGGAGAAAATTAACTGGTTCATGGTCTTGTGTTTTCTATTAAAACATTATAGTGTTGTCTAATTAGTTTTATGTTTTAGATTTTTGGCTTAAATCTTGCGAAATATTTTTTTAAATGGAAATCATTATTTAATTTGTATCATCATCTGCTACTTCTTACGTTTGTGTTGGAAAAAAATGTTGTAAATGTATAATTGTTTAAATACAATAATTAAAGAATATCCATGTGATCATAATAGACATGTACACTTGTTTCTCTAGTAGTGACATGGCATCTATCAATTTGGGCTAAGCTTGTTGGTTTTTATATATTTATCACAATAAAAGTGGAGTATCATAATCTAAGCTTGTTGTTTTTTTATATTTACAGCACAAATATACACGCTACTCAATTTGTGTGCATAGACCATTAATAGCACCCACATTAATGACTAAAGAATCATGATCTGCATCTCGGACAAACATGAACATGAATAGTTAAAACGTGCAGAATAAAGTCGCAAATCAATGAGTGATAATGTTAAGATTCGAATTTTTCATTCATATATTTTACTGGTTTTAAAAAAACTGAGAACAATTGCTTTCAGATCCATCCGAATCATATAATGTAAAATCTTTCGTAAATAGGCAACATGCATCAAATAAAGATCACATGCCAGTATCCTTCATGTTAATCTCCTACTCTTCTTGAAGCAATATTTATATATACATTTCTTTGGCAAGATTTCTAGCAGAGTTTTCAGCTAGCAGTTGATTGGCACAATAGGCTCTCTAACTAAAGTTGACTCATCCTTGATAACCCACTTAGATGTTCACAGTTAAACCCACTAAGGAATGCTCTTTATTTCTATGAAATATTGATCAAACAGTTTCTTATGTTGTGGACACTGAATACTGTTTATTTTTATGTAGCCAATGGATAGGACAAGAATTTTGTTGCTACTGGTGTTGTAGGAGGGCTAAAGGAAGCCCTTGGGAAAGTGTTGGTTCCATACCATTTCATGGCAGGTAAGATAATTGAATCTGGAGAAGGGAAGGTTGGAAATTGAGTGTAACAGAGCCCCAACTCTGTTTGTAGCAGCTAATTGTGATATGACTTTATCTGGGTGATGCCACTTTCCCAAATCCTGTTTTCAAAAGTTTGGTGCTTGAAGGAGTTCATTCCAGGAAGTTTAGGGCTAATACTTCTTCTTTGATGGTACATGTAATTATGCCCATTTGTACTCTAGATAAGAGAAAACACTCATTTGAGTAGGGCTTTTTTCATGTCTTTGTTCATTTAGACCCTTTTTTTAATCTCTTAAGAAACATGCTCCCATGTTGTTGCAGTTCTCGGGGTTAACTATTATTTCCTTGAAGCTCACAAGAAGAAAATTTGGAATGGTTGGATAAAATTTCTAAAGATACAAAGTTGTTGCAGATACAAATTATGAGAGCATTGAGGCTATTGCTAGCATGGAGGTGTTGTAAGGAGGATCTAATTTTGAGAAGGATATACTTACCAAGAAGCAGTTGTCATGGAGCAGCATGCAGCCAAAGATTGCAAAAAACTTATGGATCAGATATTCGAGTTCCAAGTGGTCTACATCCAATTACGTTTCACTTATTGGATAAGTTCATGAAGCAATATGTGTGATACATTTTTCTGATATGCAATAGTGGTTCACGCTCGGTTTTGAAATCCATTCTACTGTAAATGAAGAGTAAGGTTGCATGAAAGTTGAATGATATTTGCAAGAGCTATGTTGGGTAGTAAAAAAAATGAATGGAAAAAATTGGAGCATGGGGTCTTTAGATCCAGTCCAATCCATTTTAAGAGGCAGTACTACCTCCGTCAACTCTATTTGATTGAAAATATCCAGAAGTTCACATGGTTTCCTACCAATGGCATTCTTCCCCTTTCCTCATAGACAATAACATGTCCGTGTTCCAGTCACATGTTGTTGTACACCAGTTCTATTTCTCACAAATTCCTTCCAGCTAATCTTTAGTTGCATCCAAGACTGTATGTTATCTTTTTAGGTGCAAACACCATTATCTTATTGAAATTTCTAGTTTGTGCCTTTTGTAAAGTGTGCTATCACTTTTTCAAAACATGTTCAAGCCCCTATATTTTTTTGTCTACATTAGTTTTAATGGAAATTATACTTAATGGATTAATTGTCCAATGGGAACACCATTGAATATTACAGCTACATCTTTACAAAGAATCATAGAGATGGGCCTTACATTTTTTTTGTTTTTAAATGCTTTTATTAGTGATCACTTGTTTTTTATGTTACAGTCCAATGTGGAATTTTCTTTAATGAAAAAATATCCCCAAAGTAAGGAGAAAAACTTGCAAATTTTAACGACAATAGAAGGCTATTTCCAACTCTATACATATTCTTTTTCATGACCTTTTAATACTATTTCTATAAAATACATAATCATCAACTTACCAATTCCTAGTCTGTTGCCATAAATACATGAAACATGTGCAAATATTTAAACAAATGCCTATTTTGCATTCAAATATGCTCGAGACATATCTCAAAATATATTGAACAGTGGTGTCCTTGACTATTTTTTTAGAGGTGAGAATAGGTTGAACATGTTAGAGATGATGGCACATTCCTTACTGGTTATATTCTTGTAGATGGCTGCCAAGTCAACTATTTAGGTTCTGATATTAACGTTCAACATTATTTAACGTTTTTATTTCCAAAAGGTATTTCACACTTGACGATCCAGTTTGTTTACAATGTGTTTTCAAGCCTATTTGCACAAACGTGACCTTAACATTTAATTAAGCTTTGTACAATATAATTGTTCTGATATCTTCCAGATTCATGCAAACTTTGAGAAAATAGCAAGTTGGTTATTTAATTGTTGAAAACCGATTGTATTAATGAAAACAATAATTGAAGCAATGAATTATGCCCTATTCTCTTCAATATCAAAGTTATTGTCAACAATTCCAGCCCGAACTTATCTCAAATGAATAATACAAAAAATTGTTGCAAATTACCAAACCATGAAGAAAACGATACATGAAAACAAAATCTACTAGAAGACCATTTTGGAAAACTAAAATTTAACTATATAGATAAAATATGAAGTTCAAATATATATTCCTAGCTTCAGATAAGTTGGTATAACTTTCCAATCTCTCCATATTTTTTATGACAATATTGGTTATGTAATAAAGTCCCTGATCATGTGCACACTTGTTTTGAGCCTGCTTTTGAGTCCCTGGTTTTGAGTTGCTTTCATCATGAGTGCCCATAATACTAATTTTGAGGACTACAGGAACCAGCTGGTTCTCCATCACACAAGAGGATGCGCAAGCAGTAATAAAACTGCAAGAAGTCTATGCTCAAAAAATGAACACAAGAAAAATACTGAGATTCACATTATATAAATCATATATCTGTATATTGTATCTATTTTTTATTTTTAAACTCAGAATTGGGTCTCGTGCACATGGAATAATAAGGAATATTAAGAATATTTTTCCACTCAAACCAAATAAATGAAAGAATCATATCTAAGTTACTATGAAATTAATTTACCCATCACTTCGGAAAGTACATGCATACATTTTCTGGAAAGTACTTACCTATTGTTTTTACATACTTCATTGATTCCCACTAGAGTTGAAGCACTTCAATGGATGATCAGTCATGTTAGAAGATGATGCTTCTCCACTTGTTCTATAGTTACCTAGCAATGTGTCATATGTTAGTGCAATGAAATTTCTAGAGCAGAAAAGGTATATGTTCGCAGACAATGAAATAGAGTGTCAAATGTACCTAGCATGGTAGGTAAGGTTGAATGGTCTTGAACCTCCCTTTGGTATTGGGTTATCGGTATGGTTGTGGATTGTTTCATTTATATAAAAATAAACATACTAGATGTTAAAGAATGATGATGACTAAATACTTAAATCTAAAACCATGACTCTATTCAACACATGAAACTAACCTGAAACCATAGACATGGAATTATTTGATCGAGGACGTCCTCCCTTATTGAGGTATTGAAACTCAAATGGTTCATATTCTGATGGATCAACATTTAAATAAATTTCCAAACCATTGTTCTTTCTCCTGCTTTTTCTTTTCTTTGTAGGGCTAAGGAAACTCTTCTTCCTCTTCAAAGATGAATCAAGAGAACCCAACCCAGTTGTGAAGTCAAAATCCATAATATGAAAATTATTGGATTCATCCAACAATTTGATAATAATAACAGTCAACTGGTTTGTCCTCGCCAAAGTAGTAGGAGGGTTATCTAAAATGAGATGTAAATTGATAAACATCTCCTCCCTTGCCAAATGAAGTGTCTCATCATTTGCATCATCAATATTTGTGGCCATAAGAGTAGCATCGACATCTACATCATGGTTTTAGGGCTCTGTACTGATCTCAGGTGGGTCACTGAATATGTTATCCTCTTCATGTTGATGAAGCAATGGATTTGAATTATCCAAGTGGAAATATAGCTAATTAACCTTTATGGCATGCTTTCAAAAGTTTCCGCGAATTTACCATGGACATTCACATGTTATAAAATCTGTGTGATACTAGGTGACAAGGTATTTTTTACCTCGATTTGTCTGGAATTTTACCTAGTAAGCATGGGTTATGCTCTCATGAGGACAACAATCAATATCTGGAATTTTTCTTGCTCGTTCCATTAATGATTCCAGTTTTTTTCTCTCTTGTAGTTGTTTAGAAATCCTTCTTATTTTAAGATTTCCTTGAATCAATAACAAGGTTCAAGGGTTGTTAGTAGCATATGCAACAACCAATCCATCCTCTAGGCACATTTCTTCCTTCTATCAGAAAGAAATGTTGTTCTTAAGTAACAATGGTATCACTCAATAGCATTATTAGTCTCCTAATTTGCATGAGGAAACTCCCGACAACCTTTCACCCACATCCCTAATTGAAAATATAACCATGTTATTCTCAATACATCACCTTTATAGAAAACAAAAATGCATATGATATGAAAAAATTATTTACTTATGAATATTATCTCTAACAACCCAATTATTGTGGAAATAGTCTAAGAACTTCTCTTCATCTGCAAATTTGATAAAAAATTGACTTTTTGCATCTTCCCCTTCATTGCTAAGAGTGTGTTTCATAATGTAACTTAACTCACTGAACATCTCATTGGATTTTATGGAACTAGTGGCCAACCGATTGCCATTTTTTAACCAAGCCCTTCGTACTTGCCAAACACATAAGATCACATCACACCCTGTGATCCTCCTACCATATTCAATGCATTTTAGTTTGTTAATTTTAGAAAAAAATCAAGTTTAGTTATATCATGACAATCTTAAAGTTACCTCAAAGTAGTGATTTCAGCCAATGCATCATCAACCATGAAAGCATTGACTTTCCAATCAAGACAGGTTTCGAAACACTTGTGCATGAGCTGCTCCAACCATAGTGCAATATCAGCTAATGTGTTTCCTGATACCACGACCCATGCAACTGGAACCCCACTTTGTTGTTCATCAAATGCCAGAAGTGTGTACAACTCATACTGTCATGTTGAACGTTACATAAATTTGAATACAAGTTTTTAATAATATTGAATGTCTATAACTTAAATAAGTTTATTCAATCAATCATTGGCATCGGACATGCCCCATATTTATTTGTATTAAATGTTAAATCCATGGCTAGTAAGCTATTATGCGATAGCTTGACCATTTTCTCCAACATCGACTTTGTTTGAATCCCTATTATAAAAGGGACCTACACACCATTGGGCTTTTGGTAAAAGAAAAAATATTCCCAATGCTTTTGATACCAAAGGTTTACACTCATTTCATCATTTTGGTGAATTTGATAATTTCCCTTTGCCAACCTATTATATATATTTACAATATCTTTCCTGCACAAGAATAAATACCTATCTTGAGTTGCCACATCCATGTCAACATGTCTCTTAATGTGAGTTCTATAAACCATATCAATAGGCACTCCCAAAAAGAAACAAATCTCTACATATGAAACAACGTCCTTCAAAAGCTTTGGCTTGTGTAAGGTCTTGGTATAACCTGAAGTGTCATGTTGGCCATGACAAGGCCAACCTTTCCCATCTTTATGTTCATACATATTGAAAGCTAATATTTCTCTATCGGTAATTTCATGCATAACCTTGACATTAAAATGGCTCTGGTAACCCCTTTTTTTCACAAAGGAGGTCCTTCATTTAGTTGGAGGATTTCCTCTTTTGTCCTGTGTGCCAATTGAACAATGATAACTACACCAAAAATTTCAAGTGTTATTGCATACAAAGAAAGATAAATCTGGTTTCAAAGGATATAAAAAATGCATTTTTGAAATACTCACATTTCATATTGCAATGCAGCGGTAGCTCTCTGTTTTGGTTCTTTGCTTGTTTTCTGCATGAACTTACATGGAGAAATGGGATTCTCTTCCTCTCCTGTGATAAAATTAGAAACTTGTTTAAACGAGATTAAGGAAACTCGATCAATACTATTGTTCTTTCTGTTTTTTGGTTCTTTATTTTATTTTACGCGCGAACTTACATGGAAAATGGAGTTCTCTTATCTCTGTATTCATCAGAGGCTAGTTGGCAGGAAGTTAAGGAAACTCGATCAATACTATTGTTCTTTCGATCTATTTTCATCCAAACCAAGTCTTTACTAGAAAAAATTATTTTGTCTTGGAGGTCTTGCACCTCAAGATCCATGATATGTTGCCATTTGCATTTCTTTCCCATTTTGAACTGATTTGGTCAAAAAATATGCAAGGAAATCATAGATATAGCCTATATAGAAACATATTAGTAGCAAAGCTATCCGTTCTAAATAAAAATTGAAGCTACAGGTACAAGAACTTCAGCAAGCCCTCAACACTAATGAACAACTCCGACAAGCATAAGAGGATTTTTATCAGTATTTAAATGACTGAAAAAACTTGAGAATTAATATGTAAATGGTATATTAAACACTATTCATCTGAAAAATAACCCATGCTAAACTGCAAAAATAAGAATAGGTAAAAACCATTCAACTTTGAAAAACAATGCGAGATCAACATATTACAATCTAAATGGATCTAAAATTACAATAAGTAGATTAAAATAGGAAACTCAATATAATTTATTACTCAATATTAAATAGGACAGCATTTTTCTTACAAAATGATAATTGAAAGGGATCTTAAAATTCAAGCAGTTTATCTTTGAAGTAACTAAATGTCTCGTGTCTATAGCCTATGGTGCAAGAACTTATCGCATAGTGAGAGATAACTGAATATTAGCCCTTGGGAATTTATTTATGCATTGAATCCAATATTGCAGTTGAATGCAGTAAGATTGTAAATGAATAGATGAGTTGAAATATTTAGATGAGGTTTTGTTTTTAGCTGGATGGAGAGAGGGTCTACAATCTGACTTGAGTTCCGCTTAGGCAAGGAATGGCTTGGTCCTGAGCGCTGCTCAGGCGAGGTCTTTTCTTTGTGTCTAGTATTGAATTCTGTTGATTATTTCTTCAGCCATGGTAACTTATGTGCCAACTTCCTATCAGAATGGGAGTACATCTCTTGATTGGATTAACAAAGGAGACAATGGCTGGAAAATGGTATCGGCCACGTTTGTGGGTATGTAGAGCATGTCAGGCCTAGTCATCCTATATGGCAACATAGTAAAAAAGAAGTGGGCTGTAAATTCTACTTTTATGGCACTCTGTGTATTTTCTGCTGTTATGATCTGCTCGGTTTCATGGGCATATAAAACGACATTTGAGCATAAATTGCTTCCTTTCTGGGGCAAGGCAGGTCCAACACTAGGCCTAAAGTAGTGCATTGCAGTTGCCCACCTTCCTGCATCACAACACAACTATCATAATGGCACCCTGGAGACTTCTATGATTTAACCTTTATTTCCTATGCCTACCATGGTGTATTTCCAATTTCCTTTTGCAGTAATAACATTGATTTTATTGGGTGGTTCAGTACTAGGAAGAATGAATATCAAGGCTTGAATGGCATTTGTGCCATTATGGCTCACCTTCTCATATATAGTGGGAGCCTTCAGCTTATGGGGAGGAGGATTCCTTTTCCAATGGGGTGTGATTGACTATTCAGGAGGTTATGTCATCCACATCTCTTCAGTAATTCCAGGTTTCACTACAGCTTATTGGGTACAATTATTTTCATATTAATTGAACTCTCTCATTCAACATATGATATTCATTGCTAGTTCAATGTTTCTAGAAATGTGGTTACTCTCCTGCTAGCAGTGTGCGATTCAAATCCCTAGGTTAAGCACATTAATCTATGTCATTGTTAACGGGTTTACTAAGTATGTCATCCATGATTATGGGGAGCATTTCTAGGTTCCAAAGGAAAATTTTGGGGAAGCATTTCTAGGTTCTAACTCCTAGGTTTTCCCTAAAAAATATGATGTATTTTTCTTTGACTCCCAAGTTTTTCTTGAGAAGAATATGATGTATTTTTATTCTTCTAAAAGTGGCTTACAATATATATATTGAAGAAAGTGGCTTACAGTATATATATATATTTATGCTTCTTACAGGTTGGACCTTGGTTAACAAAGCACCACGAAAGGTTTCCTCCCAATAATGTACTGCTAATGCTGCCTGGAGTAGGGATTTTATGGATGTGGTGGTTTGGATTTAATGGAGGGGATCCTTATGCTGCCAACATTGATTCATCAATGGCAATATTAAATACCAACATTTGTGCTGCCACCAGTCTCTTGGTATGGACTTTCTTGGATGTCATATTTTTCGGAAAACCTCTGTCATTGGAGCTATCTAGGGAATGGAGTTGTCTAGGGAATGATAACAGGACTTGTCTGTATTACTCCTGTCGCACGTATTGTTTTCATGCTCTTTCTCTTTTTTAATCAATACCAATAATTCATTCACTGCGAAAATAAAATTAAATGCCTAAAGAGTTCATAATTGAATTGTAGGAAGGATTTTATGACAACTTTAAGGAATTTAATGAGAAATACTATATGATTGATGTGTGGCTCTTTCCTCTGTGAACAAAAAATAAGAGGAAAGCGGAAGAGACTTGGACCTAATTTAAAACAGTGGAACTGAACTTCCTAGTTCAAAACAAAGAGAAATCTAATCATCCTTGGTATTAGAGGACATTTCTTCCTTTTTGGTATCAAAAACTAAACTTTGATTAAGAAAATGTGTGTGCATATATCCCAAAAAATGTCCATTTTCACCTCCATTCAATATTGCTTTATATTGAGGCATTTGCAAGTTACCCAAGAACATGTCTCGATGTCCATTGTCTATGTTCCTTGTGCTTCAGGTGTTGCGCAAGGATGGGTAACAATTGTAATGGGTCTGTTGTCTAGAATCATACTGTGGTTCACAATGATGGTTTTGCATAAGAGATCAACCTTATTATAGAAGTTTGATGACACTCTTGGTGTATTCCATACTCATGTTGTTGCAGGAGTATTGGGTGGCACACTAAATTTTCTTTTCACAGAGCTTGCTCTATGTTCACTCTTCTTACCAATCACAAATTCGAAGGGAGCTTTCTATGGAGGTCCGGGTGGGGTGTAGTTCCTTAAGAAACTGCCTGGAGCATGTTTTATAATAGGTTGGAATGTTGTAGCTACAAGCATAATCTTGTTGGTGATAAGCTTGGTGATCCCATTAAGGATGACAGATGAGCAACTTCTGATTGGAGATGATGCAGTTCATGGTGAGGAAGCTTATGCTTTGTGGGGAGATGGTGAGAAATATGATAACGCAAGGCATGGATGGTATGATGATACAACTCATGGAGATCGCAGAGGGCAATGTGCCAGTCGATCGTTTTACCATTTCATCCATAGCCATACCATAATTCACAAAATATGAATTCCATTTTGAAAACCTATGAAACCATATAATTTTTAGGAATTTTCTGAATTTTTTGACAGGTCACCCAGTTACGAATTTGGGAAAACCCATATAACTTTTTGCAGTTATTTTCATTCTTTTTTCTTTTTTTAGTCAAACTGATGATAATTTTGGGTTATTTTTGTAGGATCTACAAATTCAGTTATTTTAAGTGCTTCTCACAGGACCTTCATGAATGTTGGTGGAGGAGCTTTCGCAGTTTTTCCTCTCCCTATAAATGAGGAGAATTTATCTTCTCCAAAGAAATTGGAGAATCAGAAAAAGAGAATGGACAAGAATAGGGTGAGTGGATCACGTTGGAAGAAAACAAAGGTAGATTTTACTAGTGATATGGTCTTTAGCAGTGGAGATATTGGAAATAGAAATATCTCTGCAAAAAAATCTCATAAGCGTGCTTCCTATGCAGGTGAGAAGGCTTTCTTGTTACCTCCACTATATTACCGGACTTGATAATTGTTTTATAAACGACGTAGGCAAGGTACTCGATTTCATGCCAAAGGCAAGCTATATGGAAGACAAGAAACTAAAGATGGAAAATGCATCTTATTGTCCTTTGTTTTCTGCTCAACGGGATGACACTTGTGAAATGGTTGGTGATGCTCTTTAATCATATAATGTTTAGGTTGAATTGTGATCTTGTATGCCCTAGCTCTTCTTATTGTACTCATTCTATGTAGATATATTTGTAGATAAATCTTTTGTAATGACACGAGACGTACACTTTCCAGTGAGGGTTGGCTAATTGTTTTTCCTTAGTGGAATGATGTCATTGTTTCTGAATTCAATAAGCTCATTGTTTAGACATCATGTCTTGTTTTACTTTGAGGTTCTTTTTTAGGAGGGGAGCACCATGAAATGTACTGTAGGTAGTTTTTAGTAAAAGGTACAAAGAGGGTAGGAACAATAGCACAATCAATTGTTGTTGTCAAGCTTATGAATTTGGAGAATGAGGGAGCTCACAAGACCTTTGGGAAAGACTACAGTGTTTTGAAATGGCTCCTAATACCATAATCTTATTTGAATCATAATCTTTTCTTCGGGCCTCCAAATCAAATATTAGAAATTTCCTAAAATTGGTTATATCTTGATGGTGAGAAAGTGGATTGAGATTATAACAATAGACATTTCCCAAGGCATAACAGGGTATTATGGGTGTCTATCACCATTTTTTTGTGCAAATGATTCATTGGTTTTTGAAACCAATGAGAAAGATATGAAATCATACTTCATGTAATTTACTACTTTGGCACGAGTATGATATTTGTTTTGTAGATTTTGAACATTTAGTGTTCATTTCCAATATGTAAGGTTGCATTCCTCCAGCTATTGTTATTTGTTATATGTTAGACAATATATGAGTGATATCAACGGTTTCTCATTTTTGTTAAAAATTGTGATTGAAAAATCTTTTTATGAAGGTGTCTAAAAATAGAGTATGGACAGTGTGAGGTTGTCACAACAACTATTAAATGATGTTATCGGTGATGCCAATTAGAAATAAACCTACCTATAATATGTTTGTGAATAAAAATAAGTAATGGTTTTCGAAACAGAAAGATACAAGTTTGTGTTTATATGTATCCAGGAGTTCAGGTGGCCTATAATGCATAGAAAATAACAGATCCTTCCTTTACTATTAAGACAAAACAATTTCAAACCCAATCAGTAAAAACGTTCAAACTTGTGTCGAGAATGATGTACCTAAAGATACCTAGCAGAGGCAGTTGAGTTAAATTGACAGAGTTCTAGACACCTCAATCACTGAGGCAGGTTTCACTTGAATTGTTGAGGGCACAACATATTATGTGCTACATAAATTCCTGCAGCTGAGACATATTATATCTCTACAGGTCAAACTTTTGTTCCCATTGTTTTCAGATGACCAAATGGAGTTGTTTCTGGTGTTGGTGCTCAACACTTACAGTGTTTTGCTGCATGGTATGGTTCTTATTCCGGGCTTGAATTTTTGAGCCCCTATTCAGAAAAATATTCTTGTGCAGTGATGAAAGCCGCCGTCTGCAATCCAAACCCTGTCTATAAAAAAGTAAGGGGCAAATGGGAGATTTATGTGCGCTTAAGTGCTGGACAGTTTCAATAGGTCAAATTTGTTAATGGAGTAGCTACTATTAAAGATGGTTCTCACATGGATTTAGTAGCCAACTAGATTCAAAGACTTCATGTCTCCTCTGTACATCTTGGGAAACAGGGTTATCGTATTTGTTATCAAGAGCAGTCTCACTCATTCACTGATTTCACTGAGAAGCAAAATTATGATTAGGGGAAAAGAACTAACAATTCTGTGTGTCTCTCTGATGATAAAATATTTGAAAATGTTTGCATCATGAATTGTTCATTCACAAATGACAGTAATTTATATTATTATAATGGACCAATGAGAGGCCGAATTGTGGTATTCTTAGTTGAAAACAAGCGACTGCAACTTGTTAGTGAAGAAATGACAAAGGAAGATGAATGCAATTCCCATCACTTTAATGAGTGTGTTTGTGTTTTTGTGTATCCAGGAGTTCGGATGGCCTCTAATTCATAGAAAATAACAGATCCTTCCCTTACTATTAAGCAAAAACAATTTCAAACCCGATCAATAAAAATGTTCAAACCCGTGTCGAGAATGATGTACAAAGGTACCCAGCAGAGGAAGTTGAAGTGAATTGACAATTCGTGGGTTTTATATTATAATCTTCTGTTTGCGATATTACACGGAAGCGTCATACTATTGGTGCTTGGGAATAGTTTATCTCTGGAAATTGGCGATGGACTTTGATTTTAGAGCGAGACCTAAAGCTTCAAGTTTTACAGGTTTGTTGGATGTTAAAAAACGTAATCTCAACCACTTTCTAGGTGTCAGATCCGTCAGTCCAAGTGTCCAAGTTTAGTTTAAGTCAGTCCAGTTTAGTCGAGTTTATCTCCAGTTATTTATTGCTGATGTTTCCAATGTAATCTATTTAATATATTCGTAATCTTCAGAAGAGCAACTCTCTGCTCCAGTTCGTTTTCATTGTTTCAATTCTTGTCATGGTATCAGAGCCGAGTTGCATAAGCCTCCCTGGAGAGCAGCAATAGAGCCACGAAGGAGCAGAAGAGAAGAGCAGTCAATTGGCGCGACTATGAGTTGATTGGCGCTGGAATACACGCCATACCCGCGCCATTTTCGTGCCTCGCATCGTTTTGAGAAAGGCGCGACTGTTTCAGTCGGGATCGCGCCAGCCAGCCATGTGAAAAAGTTTATGCATCTGCGTTAAAAAATTTATGCATCTGCGTTAAATCAAATGACGCAAGCTAAGGTACGAAGCGCTGGTATTAAAGATATTTAAAAAATCGTTTTTTTCAAACTGTACGAAAGTCAAAGTGGATTTTAAAAATCGATTCAAAGGGAAATCGATTCATATTTTCTATGTGTCCATTTTAAAACAAGTGAAAAGCATGTTTTAAACTGTCGATTTTAAAAAGGTTAATGAAAATGCATGTGAAGTTTTAACAAAAAAAAAAAAGCTTTATAACTAAGGTTTCAAACGATGCATGAGAGTCCGCTTAATTTGGAAAAAGGAGTTATCTCATTTTAATGAAAGTTGATTTTTTTTAAAAGTTTTTTTTTATATAAAAACTTTATATTATGAAAGGAAAAAGGGTACATGATTTTTAAAGATTTCATCTTAAAGAATTTGAAAAGAGGAGGAAGCCCATTAAAGAAAAATTTTTTTATTAAAGTTTTTTTTATAAAAAAAAACTTAGAATGTGCAAAGGTATTTTATAAAGAGATTACGTAAGAGCATGTGCTGAAGAGTTTTAAAAGAATTTTTTTTTGGGAGTTTTTTTAAAAAAACTTAAAAGTTGTGATGTGAGATGAAAGTGAAAGGTTGCATAAGACTCATAGAAGAGCAGCAAATTTTTTTTCAAGAAACCAGGTATTTGATGAATTTGTAGACTCGTTGGTTTGTGGAAGCCAAGCAACGAGGTCATGGGAAAAGCCAAGAGGCTAAAGCAAAAACAAATTATGTTCGAGATCTTTCTAGATCTGGAAATCAAGAGGCAAAAAGACGCCTATGCATTAAAATGCATAAAAGAATCAGTGGATGAAAGTATACTTCCCTTGATTTCAGAAGCCAAGACAACCAAGGAGGCATGGGATACCCTTGAGAGATGTTTTGGTACAAGGGGGAGCATTGAAGCAAAGGGGAGATTTGAAGATGAAGATGAAGGTAGATCTATAGCAGCAGATCTACAGCCAGATGAAGAGTCAGAAGACGCAAAAAAGCAGCATGAAGATGCTCGTGAATCCCACTGTGCACAACCACAAGTGGATGAAGAGAATCCAGCAACAGAGATTGCTGACGAAGTTTTAATGATACCAGCAACAGAGATTGCTGACGAAGTTTTAATGATACCAGCAACAGAGTTTGCTGATGAAATGGTAAATCCGATGATTGGTATGGCTGATGTAAACTTTGATAATGAAATTTTTGCTAATGATGATTGGTTGCAGATGATGCAACAAAAATATGATATCGACATGATGTTATTTGGTGAGATTACCCCACTGCAGTTAGTGGAAGACAACCTGTTTGCAGTAGCACAGGTTAGTGAAGAAGAGACAGAGAAAAAGATAAACACAGAAATAAAGGCAGAGACAAAGACAGAGACAGAGGAAGATGCAGCAAAGGAACCACAACAACAGAAAGCTCTCATTGCAGAGCAGAAGGAAGAAACAGAGAAAGAAGAAGAGACAGAAACAAAGAAAGATGTCTGCAAAGGGAATGCAGAAACAGAGATAGACGCAGAAGCAGAAAATGAAAAACAACTGAAGAAAGCTCTCATTACAGAGCAAAAAGACCAGAACCAATGTCGTTCTGAAAATGTTTTTTATTCTAACATTGATTTTCAGTATGCAGGTACACAGAATGATTATGAAAAAGAGCTAAAGTTTATTGAAACATGGCTTGCAACACCATGTCTGAATGAGATCTACACAGAAGATGTAGATATGAATGTTGAAGATGACATGCATGACGAACATGTCAATGAAATTTTCATGCGTTGGAGTTTTGAAGAGATAAGATTTTATTCTAATCCTATGTTGCAACAGATTGATGAAGATCAGCGCATAACAGAAGACAATATGTGGCAGCAACCCACATTCAAATCGTTTCTTGAAGAAGTCCAGGACATGCTTAGACACCCTGGAACAGTGAAAGACCTGCACCAGCAAACGAAGAAACCGAGTTTTGAAAAATACAACAAAGCGAAAAGTCTGAAACAATTTAGAGGCTACAGAATATGGAAGAAGAGAAGAAGAAAACTAAATCTAGTTGAAGTCAATTTTTTTTTAATTGTAAACCTCGCTGAGACATAGACCAGCAGGTATCTTAATTAATTTTTTTGTGGTTGATATTAAAGGGGAGTGTTAAAGAACGTAATCTCAACCACTTTCTAGGTGTCAGATCCGTCAGTCCAAGTGTCCAAGTTTAGTTCAGTTTAGTCGAGTTTATCTCGAGTTATTTATTGCCGATGTTTCCAATGTAATCTATTTAATCTTATTCGAAATCTTCGTAAGAGCAACTCCGCCGCTTCCGGGCTGCTTTCATTGTTTCAATTCTTGTCAACAGAGAAAACACTTCCAATGCACATACGACAAAATTAGCTGCAAATACAAATACAGATGATACAGATGATAGAAGAAGATGATGATACAGATGATAGAAGAAGAATATGAACTATTCGTTGAGAGGCAGCCCCACACATATATATATATAGATTCCCTCAAGAAAAAGCTTGATAGACCGTTAAAAGGAGCGGATCACAGCTTACCACCACAACGTCTCTAACCAAAAAAAATCTTGAAATGCTTTTCAAGAAAGTCTTTCCACGTCCACGTCATCTGGTGGGTTTTCTTAAATTTTGAATGTTGCCGCTGAATTTGAAATTGCCAGAACTTAATTCGTGTAATAATACACTTTATTGATATTACTAACTTTCTTCTGGTCCTCTGCCTTCTGCTGTTAGCAATTAGGTGTGCGTTCCTCCACTGTTTTGTTTCTTCCATCAATTTCGATGGTGCATTCAAATGCAGTAACACCGGGAGAATACGAAGAGGGTTCGATTCATGGGAGACCCAGGAGTGCCGATGTCTTCCTGGGTTTAGCAGTTACGCAATTTAATTTAAGTGTAATTAATATTTATGAAAGATTAGGTTAATTGGGTGAATTAAAAAATAATTGAATTAAAAAAATAAAACACAAAGCTAGTAATCCCATAAATATCTGTTATTACAATAATTTAACTCAGTTACAATCCCGCGTGGGAGAGTGGACTAGAATGGACTTGGGTGGCTTCTGTTCTAAGTCTAAATTATATTTATTCTTTACTAATATATATCTATTTTATTTTAGTTGAAGTGGAATCACGATCACAATCAAAATGTAATGTTTCTTTTTTAATTAAATGGTTTTTAAATTATATTTACACTAAAGGTGTTATATTGGAAGAATTCCACTAGACCATCGTCAACATTTTCATTTTCTACCGTTCGTTCTGGGCACAGTTGTCATTGTTTTAAGCTGTTGATCTATGACATCCGTGTCACTCCCACTCCAGTTAGACAGATATTTCTGCCTCCCTCTATTACCGTTGCCGCAGATGCCGGATGGATGTTTCAATTTTGCAGGAGTGGCTTCTCTATTATTAGCTCGCCGCTTACACGATTAGTATGTGCAACATTCCTCTTTTTCTTGTGACGCCTGTGGAACATTCCTATTTTTCTCGTGACGTCTGTGCAACATTCCTCTTCTGCTCTGCGTCCAAGAAAGCCAAGAACGGAATCAAGAAACAGCCCCAGAGAGGCCTCGGTGTTGCCGAGCTTGAGAAACGGAGGTTGCAGGAGGAAAGCAGGCAAAAACAGGCCGTTTCTTGCCTCGCTTACCCTCATATGACTATCCCCTTGGATAGAACCTGCAGCGGCAGCTTTCTGCACCTGCAGGGAGTACGCCCAGCACGAGCTTATATTGGCCTTGGCCTTTCTCCTAAGCTCACAGCAACAGCTCGACCAGTAGAACTTGGTGCAAAGACTAGCCCTTCCCCCACTATATTGCAAGTATGGGATCGGTTTCCTGCAACTAATTCCATGGCGTGGTTGCGGCCTCCTCAAGATGGCAATTCGAGTAACACATACCCCTCCTTGGCCTCTTCTCCTTTCCTTCTCAGTAAGGCAACGCAGAGGTTTTTTGACGAGACGAGAACGTTAAAGGCGAGCATGGACATTTTTTCTGTTAAAGATCATGAGAAATTGGGTAGCTCCCCTAATGTAGTAAAATTATACACCAGTCCCATACGTGGTGCGGGAGTTATCAAGAACGACAAAAAAACGGTTTTCGTAGGTCTTAATGCTATGGAGTCTGTTGACGATGATGCCTCCAGTCCCGCGCCATTAAGAGAACTGCAGTTTCTTCGATTCCAGGTGGGTTTTCATTCAATAATATAGTATGTTTTATTAACGTTGAGAGCAATTAATTACATGACCTAATCAATTGTCAAAAGCTGAAATGATATATTTATGAATCTGTTCATGGGAATCGATGGAATTACTCTCTATACCATGTTTTCGTGGACCGTTATGGGTGTCCACTTCTAGGGTACTGAATGGAGGAAGACCTCTTCCCTTTTCGATTTTTCATTACTCGCGTTCTATTATGTTCATCGATGCTTTTCTTGTTTTGGTCATGAAATTAACTCATTGATTGCAGAAGACTTCAGAGTACACTCCTACACTCCTAATTCAAATATATACACACAAAAATTTAGAGTACTGCACTCCTAATTATATATACAACAAAGAAACCAATGGGCTTTGACAAAATATGTATATATCCTTATAATATGCTCAATATGGCCATGTTGTATATACATCGTGCAAAACCTCATTTATATATTTGTTGTGTTTGCTCCAATTGAATAAAAGAATCCAGTCAACCTATGACCAACCTCTCTGCATTGCAGCGAAGTGTATCGTACACACAATATATGTACAAAAAGAAATCATTGGCTATAGTCGTTCATAAACATTGAATTCTATAACAGAACTTTAACAGAAAATGACCTCAAGAAGAATGTGAATGCATGTAATGCAGAATGGCAGCCAGTCCATTGATGATAATAGCTCAGAGGAGCTCTCTTCTTTCCAAAACAATACGTATCAAACAGCTTGGTGTCAACCAAACAAGGTACGTCGTTTAGAAGCTGGTCGGTTTTAGTTATCACAGATATTGCATTATTGTTATTTCTGGAGTTGCACTGTTATCAAAACCAGTAATGTCTCAAATTTTTATTCAGGTTTTTATGGGAAATATTAAAATGACTCTGGGAAACGAGTGGAGATGAATTGAAATTATTTTATTATTTAGAGTGATTTTTCTATTTGAAATTAGGAACTTGCCTGACATTTTTATTTTTAATTTACGATTTGATTTCTTCGGTGGAGCAAAGCCATATGCGAATCTATACATTTTAAAGTAAGGAACAGGTTTATGGGATGTTCAATATACTTGAATTTAAAAAATATATATCGCCAGAATGTTCAATATCCTTGGTCTGACACAAGTATAATATTTTATAGCTATAAAAATTTAGTGAAAACCATATTAAAATTTTGACTGGTACTTTGTAATGAAAACCATTAAAATTTAGACTTTACTGTGTGAAAAGTGTAACTTCTAATGGAAATGAACAAATTTTATACTTTATGGAATTAATTTTAAGAGTTTAAGAATTTCTAATTAGTCTTATAAATTCCATTAATGATGGTGATTGGTTTTTTGTAATGGTGTGCAATTTTGAGAAGCATGGAGTACCTTCGAAATAGTTTTAAAAATTCCATTAAAGATGGTGATTGGTTTTTTCTAATGATGAGCTGGAGCTGGAGTTGATTTTTTGGAGTGACGGGCTTTTGAATTGTATGCTTTTGAATTGCATTTTATTTCGTGTGTCCAGATGGATTTGTTTTATCTCCACCTTTTTTGAATAGCCGAAGTTGTTCAGATTTGTGATGCATTTCATATGGATATATGAATATGTGTAACTCCCCACACAGAAGAAAATTATTTAATAGAGTTATCGAAAATATGTGTTCACCAAACAAAATCCCTCATTACGTGGCTTAAATTCCACAATTACTTGCTCCTGTTCATCTAAATTCATAAACATATATTGGGGAGAGGATCTTCTCAGTTCTTCTATACCTTCGGTGTATTCTTGCACCTTTAGGGGAAACTTCTAGTTATTCTTTAATAATATGTATCTTATTTTATATTAGTTGAAGTGGAAATGTAAAATTTCTTTTCTAATTAAATCGTTTTTTCTTAAAAAATATATATATAGAATTGTAAATGATATAATAATTATGATAAAGGTTTATTAAAGTAAAATTTGATTGAAAATTTAAATAAGGGTTTTGAAATTTTTAATTTTTGATGTAAAATAAGAAGTTAAGAAAATTCAAATTATTCTTAATAATTTGAAATTACATTTTAATAAGGTTGTGTATAGAAAATGTTTAGTGAAAAGTGATTTTTTCTATTTTCAACTTATTCAAAGCCACGTAAATCATTGTATTTGACTTTCTAAATAACTCAACTTCACAATTTTAATTGTTATGGTATTTTATTTCAAAACTTTAAATTAATACTATATTTATATATTTTTATAATAACAATTATTTTTTTTAATTCTTTGTACAATCTACCCTGTAACTCTGAAGGCTTATTCTACAACCTACTCTATATTTTTTTATAATAACAATTATTTTTTTAAAATATTTTGTACAACCCACCCTAAAACCCTGAAGGCTCATTCTACAACTCACCCAGTATGACAATATGTGTAAGTTCGTCCCTCTGTTCCTGTCCCTTTAAAATTAAAATTATGTTCTAAATAGAAAATTAATGTGCACTATAATTTAAAAAAATGAATATATTCTAAAGTAATTAAAAGTAAAAAAAATGTGTGAATGAGATGTTTAAATCTTTTATTTTTCAAAAATATTTCAACAAAATATTTAAATAAAGTATTTCAAGATTTATGTTAAATAATTTATGTGGATATCAACTTCATATATTTATATATATATATAAAAATAAGTTTTAAAATTTTTTATTTGGTCCTATATATACTCTATTTAGTGTTCAAAAATACAATTTAAACAATGAAAAATAATACATTCTATCTTCCACTCTAAAAACATTTCATTGTATTTTGC
Source organism: Pinus albicaulis (assembly GCA_034641835.2). Classification (NCBI taxonomy): domain Eukaryota; kingdom Viridiplantae; phylum Streptophyta; class Pinopsida; order Pinales; family Pinaceae; genus Pinus; species Pinus albicaulis. The sequence goes on along the minus strand of JAXQQM020065779.1, from coordinate 439,703 downwards.
ACCTGAAGAAATTTGTGTTGGAAGTGATGCTTTCATGTCATATGTACTTCCACTCTAAAAACGTTTCATTATATTTTGCACCTGAAGAAATTTGTGTTGGAAGTGATGCTTTCATGTCATATGTACATGAAGAAATTTGTGTTGGAAGTAATGCTTCCATGCCATATGCAAGTGTAATTGTGAGTCCCAAGGTGTCAATCTATAAGTTGTTGATTCCTATGTTACTAATTGGAATTGTGTATTGTGTCATGTCTGAGCCATCAAAATTTGTGTTGGAAGTGATGCTTCCATGTCATATGTAGGTGAAGAAATTTGTGTTGGAAGTAATGCTTCCATGTCATATGTAAGTGTCTTCCCCGTCTCTTTGTCTCTCCCCCCCTCTGTCTCTTCCTCTCTCTCTCTCTCACCCCACCTCTCTATCTCTCACCTCTCCATCTCTCTGTCTCTCCCCCCTTCTCTCTCTCTCTCTCTCCCCCTCTCACCCACTCTCTCTCTCTCTCTCCCCCTCTCACCCACTCTCTCTCTCTCATCCCTTTCTCTCTGTCTCTCACTATCTCTTTGTCTCTCTATTCCTGTCTCCCTTTGTCTCTCCCCCCCTCTATCTCTCACTCCCTCTCTCTCTCACCCCCCCTCTCCATCTCTCTCTCTTGCCCCCTATCTCTCCCTCCCCCCATTTCTCTCCCCCCTTCTCTCTCTCTCTCTCTCCCCCCCACTCTCTCTCTCTCTCCCTCTCACCCCCTCTCTCTCTCTCATCCCTTTCTCTCTCTCTCACATACTCTCTTTTTGTCTCTCTATCCCCCTCTCTCTTTGTCTCTCTCCCCCCCCCCTCTCTCTCTCCCCTTCCATCCCCCCTCTCTCTCTCTATCTCTCCCTTCCTCTCTCTCTCTCTCTCTCACACACACACACAAGCCGCTCTCTCTCTCTCCCCCTCTCCCCCCCTCTCTCTTTCCATCTCTCTCTCTCTCTCTCTCTCTATATATATATATATATATATCTATACCCCCCCTCTCATATATATATATACCCCCTTCGCGCCCGCCCCCCCCCTCCCCCCAACACACACTCCCTCTCTCTCTCCGTCCCTCTCTTCCTTGCCATCTCTCTCTCTCTCTCCCCCCATTATTATCATTATCGTTAAACGATTATTGTATCATTTCACATGAACAATCCGCATAATGTAGAAAAAAAAACATGTTATCAATTAAATATAAAAAATCATCATATTATCTAAAAAGATAAAATCATTATATCATCAAAGAAACAATAAACATATTATTATCATATAAAATATACAAAAGAAAAAAATACATACATAAACACATACATATTAGACATGCAAAAGATTTCAACATTATATTATGTTTCACTACAATTATTTCATCTAATTAGTAAAGGCACACCAAGATACGACATAAACAAACAAAAGAAACTATGACATAGATCCGGCAGGTAACAAAGAAAGAGACATAGTAAAAATAAAGATAAAAAAAAATAAAACATAAAAATTTAAGAACATTATATCTTAAAGCTAGACAACTAGAGAAAGATGGATGCGATACATTAGGGAATTTTACTCCAATATATGGAAACAAAACCAAAGAATAACACATGAATATAAAATAAATATAACAAATATGAGTGTTACTTATAGGTTAAGTGTTTGAACAAATCCAATAAGCTAAATATTTAAAGATATAATAAAATTATGGAAAAGTAGGTATAAGGCAAGAAAGATGAACGTGAAAGACAACGTACGATTTTTCAGTTGAGGAAAATACCAAATATGATTCAACGTACGAATTTTCCCCATTGAACAACAAAAATACCAAATATGATTAAACGTACAAATTTTCCCTATTGAACAACAAAATAGCAAATATGATTCAACGTACTAATATCAGATATCAAATATGATTTTGTTTGTTGGTATGCTTCATTAAACTTTCTCAACAGACTGTTGTTTGTTGGTATGCCTCATTAAACTTGCTCAAAAGACTGTTGCGCACAAGGTTGGGAAAGGAGACATTTGATAAGACTTAGATTTCCATTTTTCAAGATAAGATTTAGATTTCCAGGTCGAAGTAAATGATAATTGAAAGGCTAAAGTAAATGATAAGTGAAATGTGCGCTTAGAATTAGAAAATAAAAATATTGAAACTGTAGCAACAATAATAATGATAATGGAGCCATTATTTTTATAATACAAAAGCGAAAGCAAAAGCGGCTAGATGAACCACAAATACAAAATACAGAGCGGGTTTGGGATGTGTGAGAGAGAATTAATGAGCGTTTTGATAATGAGAGACAGGCTCATACATAATGATGGCTTAACTGCGAATTCCTGGAAAATAACTATGTCCACTATGAATTATTCAATATAGCTTACCTGCACAAACGTGTAAATGAGTTATGGTTTAAAGGTTCAACAGATGGTTGACTTCGTTATTTTAAGATGAGGGAGGTTCAGCATATGGTTGACTTCGTTATTTTAAGATCAGGGCAAGAAGATCGAAAGAAAGGTAAATGCGATCAGGGCAGGGCAAGAAGATTGGAGAAAACGTAAACTAGATATAACATTCACATATATAAAATCGAAAGAAAAGTAAAAATTAAAAGGAAAATCGAAAGAAACGTAAAAATTAAAAAGAATTAATGGGATTGGGTAGCCAGAACAGAACAGAGCAATTAAAGATTAAAGATCAAAGGACATAGTAGATTAATGCAATTAGGAATCCGAAGGTCAATTGCAGGAATGACAGATTGATATGGTGGGTCATGAGTTTGGGATTTGACGAGGAAGGACAAGAACATTGAAAATTCAATTATACAATATAAAATAAATACAAGAAACACATACCTGCAACAAAGATTCTCTGGTTCCTTCCTTCTCTCTACTGCAAACACCTCACACAACGTCTTTCATTCTTCATTCGTCCATGCATCCATCCCTTCTCGCTGATGGTCAATTCAGTCATCTCTATCAAAAACTACAGACGTCAATTCAGTCGTCTCTATCAAAAGCTACAGACAAAGACCCACAAGAACGACGAGATAAAAACACTTCCACTCAGAGTTACAGAGAAAACACTTCCAATGCACATACGACAAAATTAGCTGCAAATACAAATACAGATGATACAGATGATGGAAGAAGATGATGATACAGATGATAGAAGAAGATGATGATACAGATGATAGAAGAAGAATATGAACTATTCGTTGAGAGGCAGCCCCACACACATATATATATAGATTCCCTCAAGAAAAAGCTTGATGGACCGTTAAAAGGAGCGGATCACAGCTTACCACCACAACGTCTATAACCAAAAAAAATCCTGAAATGCTTTTCAAGAAAGTCTTTCCACGTCCACGTCTTCTGGTGGGTTTTCTTAAATTTTGAATGTTGCCGCTTGAATTTGAATTTAAGGTGGAACCTCTGAATTCGGTAATAATAAGTACTTTATTGATATTAAGTACTTTCTGGTCCTCTGCCTTGTGCTGTCAGCAATTAGGTGTGCGTTCCTCCACTGTTTTGTTTCTTCCATCAATTTCGATGGTGCATTCAAATGCAGTAACACCGGGAGAATACGAAGAGGGTTCGATTCATGGGAGACCCAGGAGTGCCGATGTCTTCCTGGGTTTAGCAGTTACACAATTTAATTTAAGTGTAATTAATATTTATGAAAGATTAGGTTAATTGGGTGAATTAAAAAATAATTGAATTACAAAAAATAAAACACAAAGCTAGTAATCCCATAAATATCTGTTATTACAATAATTTAACTCAGTTACAATCCCGCTTGGGAGAGTGGACTAGAATGGACTTGGGTGGCTTCTATTCTAAGTCTAAATTATATTTATTCTTTACTAATATATATCTATTTTATTTTAGTTGAAGTGGAATCACGATCACAATCAAAATGTAATGTTTCTTTTTTAATTAAATGGTTTTTAAATTATATTTACACCAAAGGTGTTATATTGGAAGAATTTCACTAGACCATCGTCAACATTTTCATTTTCTACCGTTCGTTCTGGGCACAGTTGTCATTGTTTTAAGCCGTTGATCTATGACATCCGTGTCACTCCCACTCCAGTTAGACAGATATTTCTGCCTCCCTCTGTTACCGTTTCCGCGGATGCCGGATGGATGTTTCCATTTTGCAGGAGTGGCTTCTCTATTATTAGCTCGCCGCTTACACGATTAGTATGTGCAACATTCCTCTTTTTCTTGTGACGCCTGTGATATATTCCTATTTTTCTCATGACGTCTGTGCAACATTCCTCTTCTGCTCTACGTCCAAGAAAGCCAAGAATGGAATCAAGAAACAGCCCCAGAGAGGCCTTGATGTTGCCGAGCTTGAGAAACGGAGGTTGCAGGAGGAAAGCAGGCAGGAACAGGCCGTTTCTTGCCTCGCTTACGCTCATATGACTATCCCCTTGGATAGAACCTGCAGTGGCAGCTTTCTGCACTTGCAGGGAGTATGCCCAGCACGAGCTTATATTGGCCTTGGCCTTTCTCCTAAGCTCACAGCAACAGGTCGACCAGTAGAACTTGGTGCTAAGACTAGCCCTTCCCCCACTATATTGCAAGGATGGGATCGGTTTCCTACAACTAATTCCATGGCGTTGTTGCGGCCTCCTCAAGATGGCAATTCGAGTAACGCATACTCCTCCTTGGCCTATTCTCCTTTCCTTCTCAGTAAGGCAACGCAGAGGTTTTTTCACGAGATGAGAACGTTAAAGGCGAGCATGGACATTTTTTCTGTTAAAGATCATGAGAAATTGGGTAGCTCCCCTAATGTAGTCAAATTATACACCGGTCCCATAAGTGGTGCGGGAGTTATCAAGAACGACAACAAAACGGTTTTTGTAGGTCTTAATGCTATGGAGTCTGTTGACGATGATGCCTCTAGTCCCGCGCCATTAATAGAACTGCAGTTTCTTCGATTCCAGGTGGGTTTTCATTCAATAATATAGTAAGTTTTATTAACGTTGAGAGCAATTAATTACATGACCTAATCAATTGTCAAAAGCTGAAATGATATATTTATGAATCTGTTCATGGGAATCGATTCACTGTACCTTGTTTTCAGGACCGTCTGTAACCAGTTAGGCATTGAATGGAGGAAGGCGACTTCTTTTCATTTTCATTACTGCGTTCTAGCGATGGAAGAGATGCTTTTCTTGGTTTTGGTCGTGAAATTAACTCATTGATTGCAGAAGACTTCAGAGTACACTCCTGCACTCCTAATTCAAATATATACACACAAAAATTTAGAGTACTGCACTCCTAATTATATATACAACAAAGAAACCAATGGGCTTTGACAAAATATGTATATATCCTTATAATATGCTCAATATGGCCATGTTGTATATACATCGTGCAAAACCTCATTTATATATTTGCTGTGTTTGCTCCAATTGAATAAAAGAATCCAGTCAACCTATGACCAACCTCTCTGCATTGCAGCGAAGTGTATCGTACACATAATATATGTACAAAAAGAAATCATTGGCTATAGTCGTTCATAAACGTTGAATTCTATAACACAACTTTAACAGAAAATGACCTCAAGAAGAATGTGAATGCATGTGATGCAGAATGGCAGCTAGTCCATTGATGATAACAGCTCAGAGGAGCTCTCTTCTTTTCAAAACAATACGTATCAAATAGCTTGGTGTCAACCAAACAAGGTACGTCGTTTAGAAGCTGGACGGTTTTAGTTATCACGGATATTGCATCACTGTTATTTCTGGAGTTGCACTGTTATCAAAACCAGTAATGTCTCAAATTTTTATTCGGGTTTTTATGGGAAATATTTAAAATGACTCTGGGAAACGAGTGGAGATGAACTGAAATTATTTTATTATTTAGAGTGATTTTTCCATTCGAAATTAGGAACTTGTCTGACATTTTTATTTTTAATTTATGATTTGATTTCTTCGGTGAAGCAAATCCATATGCGAATCTATACATTTTAAAGTAAGGAGCAGGTTTATGGGATGTTCAATATACTTGAATTTAAAAAATATATATCACGAGAATGTTCAATATCCTTGGTTTGACACAAGTATAATCATTCATAGCTATAAAAATTTAGTGAAAACCATATAAAAATTTTGACTAGTACTCTGTAATGAAAACCATTAAAATTTAGACTTTACTATGTGAAAAGTGTAACTTCTAATGGAAATGAACAAATTTCATACTTTATGGAATTAATTTTAAGAGTTTAAGAATTTCTAATTAGTCTTATAAATTCCATTAATGATGGTGATTGGTTTTTCGTAATGGTGTTTAATTCTGGGAAGCATGGAGTACCTTCGAAATAGTTTTAAAAATTCCTTTAACGATGGTGATTGGTTTTTTTAATGATGAGCTGGAGCTGGAGCTGATTCTTTGGAGTGACGGACTTTTGAATTGTATGCTTTTGGTTTGCATTTTATTTCGTGTGTCCAGATGGATTTGTTTTATCTCCACTTTTTTGAATAGCCGAAGTTGTTCACATTTGTGATGCATTTCATATGGATATATGAATATGTGTAACTCCCCACACAGAAGAAAATTATTTAATAGAGTTATCGAAAATATGTATTCACCAAACAAAATCCCTCATTACGTGGCTTAAATTCCACAATTACTTGCTCCTGTTCATCTAAATTCATAAACATATATTGGGGAGAGGATATTCTCAGTTCTTCTATACCTTCGGTGTATTCTTGCACCTTTAGGGGAAACTTATAGTTATTCTTTAATAATATATATCTTATTTTATTTTAGTTGAAGTGGAAATGTAAAATTTCTTTTCTAATTAAATCGTTTTTTCTTAAAAAAAAATATAGAGAATTGTAAATGATATAATAATTATGATAAAGGTTTATTAAAGTAAAATTTGATTGAAAATTTAAATAAGGGTTTTGAAATTTTTAATTTTTGATGTAAAATAAGAAGTTAAGAAAATTCAAATTATTGTTAATAATTTGAAATTACATTTTAATAAGGTTGTGTATAGAAAATGTTTCAAGTGAAAAGTGATTTTTTCTATTTTCAACTTATTCAAAGTCACGGAAATCATTGTATTTGACTTTCTAAATAACTCAACTTCACAATTTTAATTGTTATGGTATTTTATTTCAAAATTTTAAATTAATACTATATTTATATATTTTTATAATAACAATTATTTTTTTTAATTCTTTGTACAATCTACCTTGTAACTCTGAAGGCTTATTCTACAACCTACTCTATATATTTTTATAATAACAATTATTTTTTTTAAATATTTTGTACAACCCACCCTACAACCCTGAAGGCTCATTCTACAACTCACCCAGTATGACAATATGTGTATGTTCGTCCCTCTGTTCCTGTCCCTTTAAAATTAAAATTATGTTCAAAATAGAAAATTAATGTGCACTATAATTTAAAAAAATGAATATATTCTAAAGTAATTAAAAGTAAAAAAAATGTGTGAATGAGATGTTTAAATCTTTTATTTTTCAAAAATATTTCAACAAAATATTTAAATAAAGTATTTCAAGATTTATGTTAACTAATTTATTTGGATATCAACTTCATATATTTATATATATATAAAAAAATAAGTTTTAAATTTTTTTATTTGGTCCTATATATACTCTATTTAGTGTTCAAAAATACAATTTAAACAATGAAAAATAATACATTCTATCTTCCACTCTAAAAACGTTTCATTGTATTTTGCACCTGAAGAAATTTGTGTTGGAAGTGATGCTTTCATGTCATATGTACTTCCACTCTAAAAACGTTTCATTATATTTTGCACCTGAAGAAATTTGTGTTGGAAGTGATGCTTTCATGTCATATGTACATGAAGAAATTCATGTTGGAAGTAATGCTTCCATGTCATATGTAAGTGTCATTGTGAGTCCCAAGGTGTCAATCTATAAGTTGTTGATTCCTATGTTACTAATTGGAATTGTGTATTGTGTCATGTCTGAGCCATCAAAATTTGTGTTGGAAGTGATGCTTCCATGTCATATGTAGGTGAAGAAATTTGTGTTGGAAGTAATACTTCCATGTCATATGTAAGTGTCATTGTGAGTCCTAAGATGTCAATCTATAAGTTGTTGATTCCTATGTTATGAATTGGAATTGTGTATTGTGTCATGTCTGAGCCATCATTTGTCGAATTCAATTTTCTATGTACTATATATTGTAACTATTGTGATTAATAAAAAAACAGTGTGTGCTTGTTGTGTGCAACCATTATCTCTAGCTCTCTTCATATTTTATAAATTTCATTTCTTTTGGCTCATGTTAGATCCGTACTTAAGATGGATCTATGCTCGTTAGGTAGAAGAACCTAAAGAAGGGTTTATGCAAAAATCTAAATTCTACACCTCGAATCAATTTAGTCATTCCAAGAACTATTGATATTTCCACATTCTCTTCATAGTTTTGGTGAACTTATGGTTTTTCTACTTCACTTGAAATTTAAAATTTATGAATTTTATAGCACAATTTTTTGCATAATCAAATCTCCATTACTAAATATTTTGGTATATATTTAATTAGTAAGTGGATATTTGGGATAATGAAAAAAATAGTTTTTTTTTTCTTAAATACATAACATTTTAATCTTATTTATATATATATAAAACATACTAGATATCAATTTAATGTTACATATTGTTGAGGAGGTAAATCCCCTCTGCGGACAAAGGCGATCCCTACTAGCCCAACAGGGGTCTAGCAACAAACAAACAATGCTATGACGCAAGCTCCTAGTTACGAATGAAACACTTGGGATAAGAGCCTACCTGGATTCCAACGCTAGATCTGAAGAAGAGATGTCCCCGTCCTTCAGCCCTGGCAGATCACAATCCTTCCACGATCTCCGTGGATGAACACCTGCACACAGAAGAAACGAACAGATACATGCATAGGAACCAGCATACGTAACTAAACATCGGTCAGAAAAGATATTACTCGCATTAACATGATGGAAAAAGGAGTGAAACCATAATCATAGTCATCTATTAAAATGATAAACGAATAGAAGTTACAACCAAGTTCTGACGTCGCAGCTTCCTTCGAACGGGTCTCCGGTCGTCCACGTCTCACAAAGCTCGCCAAGGAAAGGGAAACCTCTCCAGAGTCTCGTAACAATGGTCTCCTTGCTTGAATGGGCCTTAAGGGAAAGAAGGGATTCTTTACAGCACCAAGGCACTTGGGAATAGGGAGATGCAAAGCTTCAGCACTTCAAGACTAGCTTGCCATGGATCTGAGCAAGCTTTTATAGATGGGGAAGGAGGGAGTTGGGATCCCTATTATTATGGGATTGGCCCTATCAACAAGGAAGGTTCCATGGGAGGTGGCAAAACCAATTTCCTTCCATAGAACTCCCGCAGCCAAACCTCCCAACTCAAGATAGGCAGTGGTTTGTGAGTTTGTTTGAACTCAACTTCCGCCATCCATATTTAAAAAACAGTCCCTAAAATGGGTGCCGCGATTGCTGCTCTATGACAGAGCGCCAAGTGGCGCGACCTCTTTACAGGATTTCCCTGATTGGCGCGAGCACTGAACTGTCTACCCGCGCCAATGCAAAAAGAGCTGTTTTTCATGGATTTTGCAAGGAGATGTCTCAAGGGGAAATGAAGCTCATACTCAGAGGGATGCATTGATGATGTTTTCAAGGCATGACAGTGTTCACAGGTCACATAATGGGTCCTCCATTGTGCGGGACGGGGAATGGTAGGGACGGTGACAAATTACTGTGTAACACATATAATAGGATCAAAATAGGCTGATAATTTTCTACAAAATTTTAAACTCAGTTTATAATTTTGGCTATAATATTTTTAATTTTTTTTTCCATAAGTTAATCAAAGTTTGATTTATACTAACTAGCTTTTTAATATTAATTTAAATTTACTTGAAAATAAATGTAAATTTAAATATAATTTTTTTTTAATATATTCTTATTTAAATAATATATAAATTTTAATTTTATATTTGTTATTTTAATTTTATTATAAAATTAACATTAAAATAAATTAAATTAAATGTTAAAAATATGTTTTATATATTAAGCTCTTCTCAAAAAAATGCTTTCTATACTAGGTGAAACATTCTTTTAAGTTAAATACATAATTTTGAATGAAAATTTAAATATTTTTTGTTTGTTAAAGTATTTTGATTTGTGGAATTAACCTATGATTTAAGAAAGTATGACTGATTTAGGTGTTCCCTTTCCCTGTTCCAGGGGTATGCTAGTATTACAAGGTTACCAGAGAAGCACTAATTCTTATATCTCGTTATTTCTATCTTAACACATTAAATATAATTGATAGTCTTCATTACTAGCAGAATTACTCTTTTAAGTTTTGTTTTGTTTTAATTGAAAGTCACAAGTTTTACAATATGATGTTATATTTTACCCATTTTTAAATGAGTTATTTTAACTATTTTCAATACTAATTTAATGTGTAGTATAATTAATAGACAAAAATGATTTTTTCACATTGTTTTGGGTTAATTTTAACTAAAATTTGGTAAAGATATTTAAAAGCTTGAGTTTAAGTTGTTTAATACATCAAATTATAGTGTCCTGGGGCTTAAATCTATTTATACATTCAAATTATATTTTAAACAAAAAATAATCATAATCTTGTTCGAAACTGAATCCCCAAATTCTAGTGAAAAATTTCATTTCATCAATAAGTTAAACACTACCTTAATTTAATATGATTTGCAACTCAACCTAAAGATAAGGCCAAACTTAATTTATAAATTTACATTGGAAATATACTCATTTTAATTGTTATATTGCTAATTTATATATTTATAAAGTTTTTTTTTTTTTTAAAATAGTTTGTGTGGTTTTAAAGAAGTTTCTATATTTTTCTTCTAATTTTAAATATATATTGTCCATGTTTATTTGGTTTTTTGATACAATATCTAATGGCTAACATTTTATCAAAAAACAGATCCTAGAGGTTGAGAAAATTCATAGTTAAAAGAATGTGTTCCTTAGAAAAAACCAATTTCCAAAATTTCATCTTTGTATTTTACAAACAACTATAATTTTTTTCTAGTGCATTATTCCATTTAGAATATGATTCCTATAGATCATATCCTTACATACAAATAAATTTTCATGCTACGCATTTCCATTGTCGTTTAGGGCATAACTTCTCTCCTTTATGAGCTCACTCTACATTTATTTTATTCCTCCCTGAGTGGAAATTACTTTAAAACTATTATTTTCGACAACTCTAATCTATATGGACTATCCTCAATACTTTCAATGTAATTGACAACCCCAACTTATTTCACTTTTAGTAGGGTATCCCCTTATAATTTTTTCCATAACACTGCTCCTATAACTCATTTCAATTTTAATTAATCATATTTGATATAATGCAACAGGAAAAAATGCAATTTAACTCGTTTAAGAAAACATAATTTCCATATATGACTACATAATTTCCATATGTGACCAGAGTCATCTGTAGACATGATTTAACCAATAGGAACAAATTCTCAATTCTATTTTTTTCATCCCTAGTTACAAAATATATAGAAATATCTTAGATTGCATTGTTAGGGACTAGACACTAAATATGAAAGCACACAAATTAATAAGAAGACTTTAGTTTATGATAAAATACACTGCTACATGATTCTTTCTTAATGTTTAGCCCAAAAATAATTTTTTTGTATATTAAAACTAGTTTTGATTGTTTTTTCATTTCATGATCACAATCACTTGCAACATGATAAGAATAAGAAGACAAAATGTTGAAATCCAAAATTTTGAGATTTCATAAACATACTTAATACTTAATAACTATTCATTCTTGATCATTGTGTTAGATATTTACGCCTTAAGGCATTTTTATATGAAAAATACTTTTCATTTGCCCACCTGTCATCACTATGTGCCATTAAATTATATGTTAGACAATCAGAGAATGTTTAATCGTTGGATAGGGAAAAGCAGTTAGAAAAAAAGATTACGGTAGTCGGAAGGAAAGGACTATTATAGTTTACACCCTTATCGCCTTGCACACAAATTCGATCCCTCAGGAACGGTTTAACGCAGTGGATTGCAGGCTCTGGGGCTCCCCACCTTCACGAATAGTTTCTTCTTCACGCAGTGGATTGCGGGTTGTGGGGGCTCACCGACTGCGACCGTGAATTATTTTTATTTCTTGAAATCCAAATTGCAGATAATAGCAGACACTTTCCCTATAAACAAAACCATTGGAAAGAAATTTGTGTAGAAATTTTGAAACTATTTTATTGACAGAATGGGCTTAATCCGATAGCATCAAGACCGTGATTTAGATGCAAATTATATTGTCTTGTAGGTCCCATCAAGATACGAATGATATTCTCTTGCAGCTCTCATCACAGGGCACGATGAGCTGGATTTCGACTTTCTGGCGAATAAATTTGAAATAAATTTTGAGAGCTTGCTATTCTTTAGACTAATATATACGCAAATGAAAAAGGCTACTGCGGGTACCTGTTTTTATCCAACCACTGAATTCCATAACTACTGTGTTATCTAGAACCCTGTATATATATTGTATGCATATAGTGTTCAATTTATATATAACAAGTCAAAATATTTTAGCCACTGAATTCCACACCTAGGTGTTGTCTGAAATGTTGAATATTTGTTTGTTTATAATGTTTAATTTATATATAACCTATTAAAAGATTTAGATCTAATTTAAATAATTTATTGGGTAAGTTTAAATTTCGAGAAAAATTATAATTATTTTATATATAATATTTATAAAATAATTGTATTTAAATTTATAAATTCATTCCAGTTTTAATATATATATATATCAAAGTTTCGATTTTTAATATTAATAATACTTGCAGATTTATGGTGGATGAGATGTCCATAAGAATTTTTATAACAACAAGGCCTTGGGCATTCCATATCCAGAAATGCAAGAAATGGAAATTTTCTCCAGCATGGAATGGGACAGCTGGGCAACTCAAGGTCGTCTCTTAAAAATTCCGCAATTGTCAGACTTCTTAAACAACAGCTTTAGAGCCCTTAGCCCCTGTTCAGAAGCGCCTGGTGAGCTGGTAAAAAAAAAATATATGATATACTACTTCATATACGATTACTCTGAAGATAAACAGAGATACCCAGTGCCTGCACCAGAATGTAAAATAAATGTTTAAGAGCAATTCACTGTGTACGTGAGGTTTGTACTTGCCATTTTCCCTCCCTCTCTCTCTCTCTCTCTCTCACTCTCTCTCAACACCCTCTCTCTCTCTCTCTAGCTCTCTCTCCCCCTCTCTCTTTCTCTTTGTCTCCCCCTTTTTATTTATTTCTCTCTCTCTCTCTCTCTCTCTCTCTCTCTCTCTCCACCTATCTCTTTGTCGCTTCCCCCTCTATCTCTCCCTCCCTCTCTCTCTCTCGGCCCCCTCTATCTCTTTCTCTGTCTCTCTCTATCATCCCATTGCTCTCTCTCTCCCCGTCTCTTTGTCTCTCCCCCCCTCTATCTCTTCCTCTCTCTCTCTCTCACCCCACCTCTCTATCTCTCACCTCTCCATCTCTCTCTCTCCCCCCTGCAACATTCCTCTTCTGCTCTGCGTCCAAGAAAGCCAAGAACGGAATCAAGAAACAGCCCCAGAGAGGCCTCGGTGTTGCCGAGCTTGAGAAATGGAGGTTGCAGGAGGAAAGCAGGCAGGAACAGGCCGTTTCTTGCCTCGCTTATGCTCATATGACTATCCCCTTAGTTAGAACCTGCAGCGGCAGCTTTCTGCACCTGCAGGGAGTACGCCCAGCACGATCTTATATTGGCCTTGGTCTTTCTCCTAAGCTCACAGCAACAGCTTGACCAGTAGAACTTGGTGCTAAGACTAGCCCTTCCCCCACTATATTGCAAGGATGGGATCGGTTTCCTGCAACTAATTCCATGGCGTTGCTGTGGCCTCCTCAAGATGGCAATTCGAGTAACACATACCCCTCCTTGGCCTCTTCTCCTTTCCTTCTCAGTAAGGTAACGCAGAGGTTTTTTGACGAGACGAGAACATTAAAGGCGAGCATGGACATTTTTTCTGTTAAAGATCATGAGAAATTGGGTAGCTCCCCTAATGTAGTCAAATTATACACCAGTCCCATAGGTGGTGCGGGAGTTATCAAGAACGAAAACAAAATGGTTTTCGTAGGTCTTAATGCTATGGAGTCTGTTGACGATGATGCCTCCAGTCCCGCGCCATTAAGAGAACTGCAGTTTCTTCGATTCCAGGTGGGTTTTCATTCAATAATATAGTAAGTTTTATTAATGTTGAGAGAAATTAATTACATGACCTAATCAATTGTCAAAAGCTGAAATGATATATTTATGAATCTGTTCATTGGAATCGATTCTCTGTACCTTGTTTTCAGGACCGTCTGTAACCAGTTAGGCATTGAATGGAGGAAGGTGACTTCTTTTCATTTTCATTACTGTGTTCTAGCGGTAGAAGAGATGCTTTTCTTGGTTTTGGTCATGAAATTAACTCATTGATTGCAGAAGACTTCAGAGTACACTCCTGCACTCCTAATTCAAATATATACACACAAAAATTTAGAGTACTGCACTCCTAATTATATATACAACAAAGAAACCAATGGGCTTTGACAAAATATGTATATATGCTTATAATATGCTCAATATGGCCATGTTGTATATACATCGTGCAAAACCTCATTTATATATTGGTTGTGTTTGCTCCAATTGAATAAAAGAATCCTACCAACCTATGACCTACCTCTCTGCATTATGTCAAGTGTATCGTACACAATATATGTACAAAAATAAATCATTGGCTATAGTCGTTCATAAAACATCGAATTCTATAACACAACTTTAAATTTAAAAATGACCTCAAGAAGAATGTGAATGCATGTGATGCAGACTTGTTGTACCTACCCATCGATGATAATGCCTCGCAGGAGCTCTCTTCTTTTCAAAACAATACGTATCAAATAGCTTGGTGTCAACCAAACAAGGTACGTCGTTTAGAAGCTGGCCGGTTTTAGTTATCACAGATATTGCATCACTGTTATTTCTGGAGTTGCATTGTTATCAAAACCAGTAATGTCTCAAATTTTTATTGGGGTTTTTATGGGAAATATTTAAAATGACTCTGGGAAACGAGTGGAGATGAACTGAAATTATTTTATTATTTAGAGTGATTTTTCCATTTGAAATTAGGAACTTGTCTGACATTTTTATTTTTAATTTATGATTTGATTTCTTCGGTGAAGCAAAGCCATATGCGAATCTATACATTTTAAAGTAAGGAGTAGGTTTATGGGATGTTCAATATACTTGAATTTAAAAAATATATATCACCATAATGTTCAATATCCTTGGTTTGACACAAGTATAATCTTTCATAGCTATAAAAATTTAGTGAAAACCATATTAAAATTTTGACTGGTACTCTGTAATGAAAACCATTAAAATTTAGACTTTACTATGTGAAAATTGTAACTTCTAATGGAAATGAAAAAATTTCATACTTTATGGAATTAATTTTAAGAGTTTAAGAATTTCTAATTAGTCTTATAAATTCCATTAATGATGGTGATTGGTTTTTCGTAATGGTGTTTAATTCTGGGAAGCATGGAGTACCTTCGAAATAGTTTTAAAAATTCCGTCAACGATGGTGATTGGTTTTTTTAATGATGAGCTGGAGTTGGAGCTGATTCTTTGGAGTGATGGACTTTTGAATTGTATTCTTTTGGTTTGCATTTTATTTCATGTGTCCAGACGGATTTGTTTTATCTCCACTTTTTTGAATAGCCGAAGTTGTTTAGATTTGTGATGCATTTCATATGGATATATGAATATGTGTAACTCCCCACACAGAAGAAAATTATTTAATAGAGTTATCGAAAATATGTATTCACCAAACAAAATCCCTCATTACGTGGCTTAAATTCCACAATTACTTTCTCGTGTTTATCTAAATTCATAAACATATATTGGGGAGAGGATCTTCTCAGTTCTTCTATACCTTCGGTGTATTCTTGCACCTTTAGGGGAAACTTCTAGTTATTCTTTAATAATATATATCTTATTTTATTTTAGTTGAAGTGGAAATGTAAAATTTCTTTCACAAAGAAACCAATGGGCTTTGACAAGAGATATCCAGTGCCTGCACCAGAATGTAAAATAAATGTTTAAGAGAAATTCACTGTGTACGTGAGGTTTGTACTTGCTATTTTCCCTCCCTCTCTCTCTCTCTCTCACACACTCTCTCTCAACACCCTCTCTCTCTCTCTCTAGCTCTCTCTCTCCCCTTCCATCCCCCCTCTCTCTCTATCTCTCCCTTCCTCTCTCTCTCTCTCTCGCCCCTCTCTCTCTCTCCCCCTCACTCTCTCGCTCTCTCTCTCCCTCCCCCCCCCCCTCTCTCTCTCTCTCTCTCTCTATATATATATATATATATATATATATATATATATATATACCCCCTCTCATATATATATATACCCCCTTCGCCCCCCCGTCCCCCCCAACACACACTCCCTCTCTTTCTCCGTCCCTCTCTTCCTTGCTATCTCTCTCTCTCTCCCCCCCCATTATTATCATTATCGTTAAACGATTATTGTATCATTTCACATGAACAATCCGCATAATGTAGAAAAAAAAACATGTTATCAATTAAATATAAAAAATCATCATATTATCTAAAAAGATACAATCATTATATCATCAAAGGAACAATAAACATATTATTATCATATAAAATATACAAAAGAAAAAAATACATACATAAACACATACATATTAGACATGCAAAAGATTTCAACATTATATTATTATGTTTCACTACCATTATTTCATCTAATTAGTAAAGGCACACCAAGATATGACATAAACAAACAAAAGAAACTATGACATAGATCGGGCAGGTAACAAAGAAAGAGACATAGTAAAAATAAAGATAAAAAAAAATAAAAACATAAAAATTTAAGAACATTAAATCTGTTGTACAACTAGAGAAAGCATGGATGAGATACATTAGGGAATTTACTCCAATATAAGGGAGAAACAAACCAAAGAATAACACATGAATATAAATTAAATATAACAAATATGAGTGTTACTTAAGTGTCGAACAACTAATAAGCTAAATATTTAAAGATATAATAAAATTATGGAAAAGTAGGTATAAGGCAAGATGGTAATTCCTAAGTAACACATACTCCTCCTTGGGCCTCTTCTCCTTTCCTTCTCAGTAAGGCAACGCAGAGGTTTTTTGACGAGACGAGAACGTTAAAGGCGAGCATGGACATTTTTTCTGTTAAAGATCATGAGAAATTGGGTAGCTCCCCTAATGTAGTCAAATTATACACCAGTCCCATAGGTGGTGCGGGAGTTATCAAGAACGACAAAAAAACGGTTTTCGTAGGTCTTAATGCTATGGAGTCTGTTGACGATGATGCCTCCAATCCCGCGCCATTAAGAGAACTGCAGTTTCTTCGATTCCAGGTGGGTTTTCATTCAATAATATAGTAAGTTTTATTAACGTTGAGAGCAATTAATTACATGACCTAATCAATTGTCAAAAGCTGAAATGATATATTTATGAATCTATTCATGGGAATCGATTCTCTGTACCTTGTTTTCAGGACCGTCTGTAACCAGTTAGGCATTGAATGGAGGAAGGCAACTTCTTTTCATTTTCATTACTGCGTTCTAGCGGTAGAAGAGATGCTTTTCTTGGTTTTGGTCGTGAAATTAACTCATTGATTGCAGAAGACTTCAGAGTACACTCCTGCACTCCTAATTCAAATATATACACACAAAAATTTAGAGTACTGCACTCCTAATTATATATACAACAAAGAAACCAATGGGCTTTGACAAAATATGTGAAAAGTGTGTCCAGATGGATTTGTTTTATCTCCACTTTTTTGAAGAGCCGAAGTTGTTCCGATTTGTGATGCATTTCATATGGATATATGAATATGTGTAACTCCCCACACAGAAGAAAATTATTTAATAGAGTTATCGAAAATATGTATTCACCAAACAAAATCCCTCATTACGTGGCTTAAATTCCACAATTACTTGCTCCTATTCATCTAAATTCATAAACATATATTGGGGAGAGGATCTTCTCAGTTCTTCTATCTTCTGTATTCGCACCTTAGGGGAAACTTCTAGTTATTATTTAATAATATATATCTTATTTAATTTTAGTTGAAGTAGGCATGTAAAATTTCTTTTCTAATTAAATCGTTTTTTCTTAAAAAAAAATATAGAGAATTGTAAATGATATAATAATTATGATAAAGGTTTATTGAAGTAAAATTTGATTGAAAATTTAAATAAGGGTTTTGAAATTTTTAATTTTTGATGTAAAATAAGAAGTTAAGAAAATTCAAATTATTGTTAATAATTTGAAATTACATTTTAATAAGGTTGTGTATAGAAAATGTTTCAAGTGAAAAGTGATTTTTTCTATTTTCAACTTATTCAAAGTCACGTAAATCATTGTATTTGACTTTCTAAATAACTCAACTTCACAATTTTAATTGTTATGGTATTTTATTTAAAAACTTTAAATTAATATTATATTTATATATTTTTATAATAACAATTATTTTTTTTAATTCTTTGTACAATCTACCCTGTAACTCTGAAGGCTTATTCTACAACCTACTCTATATATTTTTATAATAACAATTATTTTTTTAAAATATTTTGTACAACCCACCCTACAACCCCGAAGGCTCATTCTACAACTCACCGCAATATGACAATATGTGTAAGTTCGTCCCTCTCGTTAAATCGTCTCCCTTTTTAAAATTAAAATTATGTTCTAAATAGAAATTAATGTGCACTATAATTTAAAAAAATGAATATATCAAAGTAATTAAAAGTAAAAAAAATGTGTGAATGAGATGTTTAAATCTTTTATTTTTCAAAAATATTTCAACAAAATATTTAAATAAAGTATTTCAAGATTTATGTTAACTAATTTATGTGGATATCAACTTCATATATTTATATATATATATATAAATAAGTTTTAAAAATTTTTATTTGGTCCTATATATACTCTATTTAGTGTTCAAAAATACAATTTAAACAATGAAAAATAATACATTCTATCTTCCACTCTAAAAACGTTTCATTGTATTTTGCACCTGAAGAAATTTGTGTTGGAAGTGATGCTTTCATGTCATATGTACATGAAGAAATTTGTGTTGGAAGTAATGCTTCCATGTCATATGTAAGTGTCATTGTGAGTCCCAAGGTGTCAATCTATAAGTTGTTGATTCCTATGTTACTAATTGGAATTGTGTATTGTGTCATGTCTGAGCCATCAAAATTTGTGTTGGAAGTGATGCTTCCATGTCATATGTAGGTGAAGAAATTTGTGTTGGAAGTAATGCTTCCATGTCATATGTAAGTGTCTTTGTGAGTCCTAAGATGTCAATCTATAAGTTGTTGATTCCTATGTTATGAATTGGAATTGTGTATTGTGTCATGTCTGAGCCATCATTTGTCGAATTCAATTTTCTATGTACTATATATTGTAACTATTGTGATTAATAAAAAAACAGTGTGTGCTTGTTGTGTGCAACCATTGTCTCTAGATCTCTTCATATTTTATAAATTTCATTTCTTTTCGCTCATGTTAGATCCGTACTTAAGATGGATCTATGCTCGTTAGGTAGAAGAACGTAAAGAAGGGTTTATGCAAAAATCTAAATTCTACACCTCGAATCAATTTAGTCATTCCAAGAACTATTGATATTTCCACATTGTCTTCATAGTTTTGGTGAACTTATGGTTTTTCTACTTCACTTGAAATTTAAAATTTATGAATTTTATAGCACAATTTTTTGCATAATCAAATCTCCATTACTAAATATTTTGGTATATATTTAATTAGTAAATGGATATTTGGGATAATGAAAAAAATAGTTATTTTTTTCTTAAATACATAACATTTTAATCTTATTTATATATATATAAAACATACTAGATATCAATTTAATGTTACATATAATAGGATCAAAATAGGCTGATAATTTTCTACAAAATTTTAAACTCAGTTTATAATTTTGGTTATAATATTTTTAATTTTTTTTTCCATAAGTTAATCAAAGTTTGATTTATACTAACTAGCTTTTTAATATTAATTTAAATTTACTTGAAAATAAATATAAATTTAAATATAATTTTTTTTTAATATATTCTTATTTAAATAATATATAAATTTGAATTTTATATTTGTTATTTTAATTTTATTATAAAATTAACATTAAAATAAATTAAATTAAATGTTAAAAATATGTTTTATATATTAAGCTCTTCTCAAAAAAATGCTTTCTATACTAGGTGAAACATTCTTTTAAGTTAAATACATAATTTTGAATGAAAATTTAAATATTTTTTGTTTGTTAAAGTATTGTGATTTGTGGAATTAACCTATGATTTAAGAAAGTATGACTGATTTAGGTGTTCCCTTTCCCTGTTTCAGGGATATGCTAGTATTACAAGGTTACCAGAGAAGCACTAATTCTTATATCTCTTTATTTCTATCTTAACACATTAAATATAATTGATAGTCTTCATTACTAGCAGAATTACTCTTTTAAGTTTTATTTTTTTTTAATTGAAAGTCACAAGTTTTACAATATGATGTTATATTTTACCCATTTTTAAATGAGTTATTTTACCTATTTTCAATACTAATTTAATGTGTAGTATAATTAATAGACAAAAATGATTTTTTCACATTGTTTTGGGTTAATTTTAACTAAAATTTGGTAAAGATATTTAAAAGCTTGACTTTAAGTTGTTTAATACATCAAATTATAGTGTCCTGGGGATTAAATCTATTTATACATTCAAATTATATTTTAAACAAAAAATAATCATAATCTTGTTCGAAACTGAATCCCCAAATTCTAGTGAAAAATTTCATTTCATCAATAAGTTAAACACTACCTTAATTTAATATTATTTGCAACTCAACGTAAAGATAAGGCCAAACTTAATTTATAAATTTACATTGGAAATATACTCCTTTTAATTGTTATATTGCTAATTTATATATTTATAAAGTTTTTTTTTTTTTTTTTTAAATAGTTTGTGTGGTTTTAAAGAAGTTTCTAAATTTTTCTTCTAATTTTAAATATATATTGTCCATGTTTATTTGTTTTTGATACAATATCTACCCGCCAATACTTTATTTCAAAAAACAGATCCTAGAGGTTGAGAAAATTCATAGTTAAAAGAATGTATTCCTTAGAAAAAACCAATTTCCAAAATTTCATCTTTGTATTTTACAAACAACTATAATTTTTTTGTAGTTCATTATTCCATTTACAATATGATTCCTTTAGATCATGTCCTTACATACAAATATATTTCCATGCTACACATTTCCATTATATTTTAGGGAATAACTTCTCTCCTTTATGAGCTCACTCTACATTTTATTCCTCCCTAAGTGGAAATTACTTAAAAACTATTATTTTCAATAGCTCTAATCTATATGGAATATCCTCAATACTTTCAATGTAATTGACAACCCCAAATTATTTCACTTTTAGTAGGGTATCCCCTTATAATTTTTTCCATAACATCTATAATTCATTTCATTTTTAATTAATCATATTTGATATAATGCAACAGGAAACAATGCAATTTAACTCGTTTAAGAAAACATAATTTCCATATATGACTACATAATTGCCATATGTGACCATAGTCATCTGTAGACATGATTTAACCAATAGGAACAAATTCTCAATTCTATTTTTTGCATCCCTAGTTACAAAATATATAGAAATATCTTAGATTGCATTGTTAGGGTCTAGACACTAAATATGAAAGCACACAAATTAATAAGAAGACTTTAGTTTATGATAAAATACACTGCTACATGATTATTTCTTAATGTTTAGCCCAAAAATAATTTTTTTGTATATTAAAACTAGTTTTGATTGTTTTTTCATTTCATGATCACAATCACTTGCAACATGATAAGAATAAGAAGACAAAATGTTGAAATCCAAAATTTTGAGATTTCATAAACATACTTAATACTTAATAACTATTCATTCTTGATCATTGTGTTAGATATTTATGCCTTAAGGCATTTTTATATGAAAAATACTTTTCATTTGCCCACCTGTCATCACTATGTGCCATTAAATTATATGTTAGACAATCAGAGAATGTTTAATCGTTGGATAGGCAAAAGAAGTTAGAAAAAAAGATTACGGTAGTCGGAAGGAAAGGACTATTACAATTTACGCCCTTATCGCCTTGCACACAAATTCGATCCCTCAGGAACGGTTTAACGCAGTGGATTGCAGGCTCTGGGGCTCCCCACCTTCACGAATAGTTTCTTCTTCACGCAGTGGATTGCGGGTTGTGGGGGCTCACCGACTGCGACCGCGAATTATTTTTATTTCCTGAAATCCAAATTGCAGATAATAGCAGACACTTTCCCTATAAACAAAACCATTGGAAAGAAATTTGTGTAGAAATTTTGAAACCATTTTATTGACAGAATGGGCTTAATCCGATAGCATCAAGACCGTGATTTAGATGCAAATGATATTGTCTTGCAGGTCCCATCAAGATACGAATGATATTCTCTTGCAGCTCTCATCACACGGCACGATGAGCTGGATTTCGACTTTCTGGCGAATAAATTTGAAATAAATTTTGAGAGCTTGCTATTCTTTAGACTAATATATACGCAAATGAAAAAGGCTACTGCGGGTACCTGGTTTTATCCAACCACTAAATTCCATAACTACTGTGTTATCTAGAACCCTGTATATATATTGTATGCATATAGTGTTCAATTTATATATAACAAGTCAAAATATTTTAGCCACTGAAGTCCACACCTAGGTGTTGTCTGAAATGTTGCATATTTGTTTGTTTATAATGTTTAATTTATATATAACCTATTAAAAGGTTTAGATCTAATTTAAATAATTTATTGGGTAAGTTTAAATTTCGAGAAAAATTATAATTATTTTATGTATAATATTTATAAAATAATTGTATTTAAATTTATAAATTCATTCCAGTTTTAATATATATATATATATATATCAAAGTTTCGCTTTTTAATATTAATAATTGCGAATTCTATGGTGGATGAGATGTCCATAAGAATTTTTATAACAACAAGGCCTTGGGCATTCCATATCCAGAAATGCAAGAAATGGAAATTTTCTCCAGCATGGAATGGGACAGCTGGGCAACTCAAGGTCGTCTCTTAAAAATGCCGCAATTGTCAGACTTCTTAAGCAACAGCTTTAGAGCCCTTAGCCCCTGTTCAGAAGTGCTTGGTGAGCTGGTAAAAAAAAACTATATGATATACTACTTCATATACGATTACTGAAGATAAACAGAGATATCCAGTGCCTGCACCAGAATGTAAAATAAATGTTTAAGAGCAATTCACTATGTACGTGAGGTTTGTACTTGCCATTTTCCCTCCCTCTCTCTCTCTCTCTCTCACTCTCTCTCAACACCCTCTCTCTCTCTCTCTAGCTCTCTCTCCCCTCTCTTTGTCTTTGTCTCCTTTTCTATTTCTCTCTCTCTCTCTCTCTCTCTCTCTCTCTCTCTCCACCTATCTCTTTATCGTCTCCTCTATCTTCCCTCCCTCTCTCTCCTCTCCTCGGCCCCCTCTATCTCCGTCTCCGTCTCTCTATCATCCCATCGCTTCTCTCTCCCCGTCTCCCTTTGTCTCTCCCCCTCATCTCTTCCTCTCTCTCTCTCTCACCCCACCTCTATCTCTCACCTCCATCTCTCTCTCTCTCTCCTCTCACCTACTCTCTCTCTCTCATCCCTTCTCTCTCGTCTCTACTATCTCTTTGTCTCTCTATTCCTGTCTCCCTTTGTCTCTCCCCCCCTCTATCTCTCACTCCCTCTCTCTCTCACCCCCCCTCTCCATCTCTCTCTCTTGCGCCCTATCTCTCTCTCCCCCCATTTCTCTCCCCCCTTCTCTCTCTCTCTCTCTCCCCCGCACTCTCTCTCTCTCTCCCTCTCACCCCCTCTCTCTCTCATCCCTTTCTCTCTCTCACACACTATGTTTTTGTCTCTCTATCCCCCTCTCTCTTTGTCTCCCCCCCCTCTCTCTCTCTCTCCCCCCCCCCCTCTCTCTCTCTCTCTCTCTCCACCCTCTCTATCTCTCTCTCCCCATCCCTATCCCTATTTCTCTCTCTTTCTCTCCCCTTCCATCTCGCTCTCTCTCTCTCTACCCCTACATTACCCCCCCTCTCTCTCTCCTCCCCCTATCTCTCGCCTCTCTCTCTCCCTCTCCCCCCCTCTCTCTATCTCTCTACCACTCCATCCCCCCTCTCTCTGTATCCACCTCCTCTCTCTCCCCCTCCACCCCGCCTTTCTCTCTAACCCCCCCCCCCCTCTCTCTCCCCCTCCATCCCCACCCTCTATCCCTAACCCCCCCTCTCTCTCTCCCCTTCCATCCCCCCTCTCTCTCTATCTCTCCCTTCCTCTCTCTCTCTCTCTCTCTCGCCCCTCTCTCTCTCTCCCCCTCACTCTCTCGCTCTCTCTCTCTCTCCCTCCCCCCCCTCTCATATATATATATACCCCCTTCGCCCCCCCGTCCCCCCCAACACACACTCCCTCTCTTTCTCCGTCCCTCTCTTCCTTGCCATCTCTCTCTCTCCCCCCCCCCCATTATTATCATTATCGTTAAACGATTATTTTATCATTTCACATGAACAATCCGCATAATGTAGAAAAAAAACATGTTATCAATCAAATATAAAAAATCATCATATTATCTAAAAAGATACAATCATTATATCATCAAAGAAACAATAAACATATTATTATCATATAAAATATACAAAAGAAAAAAATACATACATAAACACATACATATTAGAAATGCAAAAGATTTCAACATTATATTATGTTTCACTACAATTATTTCATCTAATTAGTAAAGGCACACCAAGATATGACATAAACAAACAAAAGAAACTATGACATAGATCGGGCAGGTAACAAAGAAAGAGACATGGTAAAAATAAAGATAAAAAAAAATAAAACATAAAAATTTAAGAACATTATATCTTAAAGCCAGACAACTAGAGAAAGATGGATGAGATACATTAGGGAATTTTACTCCAATATATGTAAACAAAACCAAAGAATAACACATGAATATAAAATAAATATAACAAATATGAGTGTTACTTATAGGTTAAGTGTTTGAACAAATCCAATAAGCTAAATATTTAAAGATATAATAAAATTATGGAAAAGTAGGTATAAGGCAAGAAAGATGAACGTGAAAGACAACGTACGATTTTCCAGTTGAGGAAAATACCAAATATGATTCAACGTACGCATTTTCCTCATTGAACAACAAAAATACCAAATATGATTAAACGTACAAATTTTCCCTATTGAACAACGAAATAGCAAATATGATTCAACGTACTAATATCAGATATCAAATATGATTTTGTTTGTTGGAATGCTTCATTAAACTTTCTCAACAGACTGTTGTTTGTTGGTATGCCTCATTAAACTTGCTCAAAAGACTGTTCCGCACAAGGTTGGGAAAGGAGACATTTGATAAGAATTAGATTTCCATTTTTCAAGATAAGATTTAGATTGCCAGGTTGAAGTAAATGATAATTGAAAGGCTAGCACTTAGAATTAGAAAATAAAAATATTGAAACTGTAGCAACAATAATAATGATAATGGAGCCACTATTTTTATAATACAAAAGTGAAAGCAAAAGCGGCTAGATCAACCACAAATACAAAATACAGAGCGGGTTTGGTATGTGTGAGAGAGAATTAATGAGCGTTTTGATAATGAGAGACAGGCTCATACATAATGATGGTTTAACTGCGAATTCCTGGAAAATAACTATGTCCACTATGAATTATTCAATATAGCTTAACTGCACAAACGTGTAAATGAGTTATGGTTTAAAGGTTCAACAGATGGTTGACTTCGTTATTTTAAGATGAGGGAGGTTCAGCATATGGTTGACTTCGTTATTTTAAGATCAGGGCAAAAAGATCGAAAGAAAGGTAAATGAGATCAGGGCAGGGCAAGAAGATTGGAAAAAACGTAAACTAGATATAAAATTCACATATATAAAATCGAAAGAAAAGTAAAAATTAAAATTCAAATTGGAAGAAACGTAAAAGTGGTGAATTAATGGGATTGGGTAAAGCAGAATGTGAACAGTAGCAATTAAAGATTAAAGATCAAAGGACATAGTAGATTAACATGGTGAGAACTCAAGGTCAATTGCATACAGAATGATGCTTATTGATATGGTGGGTCATGAGTTTGGGCTTTGACGAGGAAGGATGGGCAAATATTGAAAATTCAATTATACTATAAACTGAAGAATATAAAATAAATACAAGAAACACATACTTGCAACAAAGATTCTCTGGTTCCTTCCTTCTCTCTACTGTAAACACCTCACACAACGTCTTTCATTCGTCCATGCATCCATCCCTTCTCGCTGATGGTCAATTCAGTCATATCTATCAAAAAAAACTACAGACGTCAATTCAGTCGTCTCTATCAAAAGCTAAAGACAAAGACCCACAAGAACGACGAGATAAAAACACTTCCACTCAGAGTTATAGAGAAAACACTTCCAATGCACATACGACAAAATTAGCTGCAAATACAAATACAGATGATACAGATGATAGAAGAAGATGATGATACAGATGATAGAAGAAGAATATGAACTATTCGTTGAGAGGCAGCCCCACACACATATATATAGATTCCCTCAAGAAAAAGCTTGATGGACCGTTAAAAGGAGCGGATCACAGCTTACCACCACATCTATAACCAAAAAAAATCTTGAAATGCTTTTCAAAAAAGTCTTTCCATGTCCACGTCATCTGGTGGGTTTTCTTAAATTTTGAATGTTGCCGCTTGAATTTGAATTTAAGGTGGAACCTCTGAATTCGGTAATAATAAGTTAACTGTTGATATTAGTACTTTACGGTCCTCGCCTTACTGCATCGGCAATTAGGTGTGCGTTCCTCCGCTGTTTTTGTTTCTTCCATCAATTTTGATGGTGCATTCAATCTGATAACAACGGGCATTGGCAGTAACAACGGGAGAATACGAAGAGGTTTCGATTCATGGGAGACCCGGGAGTGCCGATGTCTTCTGGGTTTAGCGATTCATAATTTAATTTAAGTGTAATTAATATTTATGAAAGATTAGGTTAATTGGGTGAATTAAAAAATAATTAAATTAGAAATAAAACACAAAGCTAGTATCATAAATATCATTTTTAACTCAGTTACAATCCCGCGTGGGAGAGTGGACTAGAATGGACTTGGGTGGCTTCTGTTCTAAGTCTAAATTATATTTATTCTTTACTAATATATATCTATTTTATTTTAGTTGAAGTGGAATCACGATCTCAATCAAAATGTAATGTTTCTTTTTTAATTAAATGGTTTTTAAATTATATTTACACCAAAGGTGTTATATTGGAAGAATTCCACTAGACCATCGTCAACATTTTCATTTTCTACCGTTCGTTCTAGGCACAGTTGTCATTGTTTTAAGCCGTTGATCTATGACATCCGTGTCACTCCCACTCCAGTTAGACAGATATTTCTGCCTCCCTCTGTTACCGTTGTCGCGGATGCCGGATGGATGTTTCCATTTTGCAGGAGTGGCTTCTCTATTATTAGCTCGCCGCTTACACGATTAGTATGTGCAACATTCCTCTTTTTCTTGTGACGCCTGTGGAACATTCCTATTTTTCTCGTGACGTCTGTGCAACATTCCTCTTCTGCTCTGCGTCCAAGAAAGCCAAGAACGGAATCAAGAAACAGCCCCAGAGAGGCCTCGGTGTTGCCGAGCTTGAGAAACGGAGGTTGCAGGAGGAAAGCAGGCAGGAACATGTCGTTTCTTGCCTCGCTTACGCTCATATGACTATCCCCTTGGATAGAACCTGCAGCTGCAGCTTTCCGCCCCTACAGGGAGTACGCCCAGCACGAGCTTATATTGGCCTTGGCCTTTCTCCTAAGCTCACAGCAACAGCTCCACCAGTAAAACTTGGTGTTAAGACTAGCCCTTCCCCCACTATATTGCAAGGATGGGATCGGTTTCCTGCAACTAATTCCATGGCGTTGTTGTGGCCTCCTCAAGATGGCAATTCGAGTAACACATACCCCTCCTTGGCCTCTTCTCCTTTCCTTCTCAGTAAGGCAACGCAGAGGTTTTTTGACGAGACGAGAACGTTAAAGGCGAGGATGGACATTTTTTCTGTTAAAGATCATGAGAAATTGGGTAGCTCCCCTAATGTAGTCAAATTATACACCAGTCCCATAGGTGGTGCGGGAGTTATCAAGAACGACAAAAAAATGGTTTTCGTAGGTCTTAATGCTATGGAGTCTGTTGACGATGATGCCTCCAGTCCCGCGCCATTAAGAGAACTGCAGTTTCTTCGATTCCAGGTGGGTTTTCATTCAATAATATAGTATGTTTTATTAACGTTGAGAGAAATTAATTACATGACCTAATCAATTGTCAAAAGCTGAAATGATATATTTATGAATCTGTTCATGGGAATCGATTCTCTGTACCTTGTTTTCAGGACCGTCTGTAACCAGTTAGGCATTGAATGGAGGAAGGCGACTTCCTTTCATTTTCATTACTGCGTTCTAGCGGTAGAAGAGATGCTTTTCTTGGTTTTGGTCATGAAATTAACTCATTGATTGCAGAAGACTTCAGAGTACACTCCTACACTCCTAATTCAAATATATACACACAAAAATTTAGAGTACTGCACTCCTAATTATATATAAAACAAAGAAACCAATGGGCTTTGACAAAATATGTATATATCCTTATAATATGCTCAATATGGCCATGTTGTATATACATCGTGCAAAACCTCATTTATATATTTGTTGTGTTTGCTCCAATTGAATAAAAGAATCCAGTCAACCTATGACCAACCTCTCTGCATTGCAGCGAAGTGTATCGTACACACAATATATGTACAAAGAAATCATTGGCTATGATGGATTTCACCAAACATTGAATTCTAACACAACTTTGACGAGAAAATGACCTCAAAGTGTCTGTGAATGCATGTGATGCGGAATGGCAGCCAGTGATGATAACGACTCAAGCTCTCTTCTTTCAAGCAATCGTGTCGAATAGCTTGGTGTCAGCCAAACAAGGTACGTCGTTTTGAAGGCCCCGGCCGGTTTTAGTTATACGGATATTGCATCTTTGTTATTTGCGAATTTGCTTGTTATCCAGCTCGAGTAATGTCTCAAATTTTTATTCAGGTTTTTATGGGAAATATTTAAAATGACTCTGGGAAACGAGTGGAGATGAACTGAAATTATTTTATTATTTAGAGTGATTTTTCCATTTGAAATTAGGAACTTGTCTGACATTTTTATTTTTAATTTATGATTTGATTTATTCGGTGAAGCAAAGCCATATGCGAATCTATACATTTTAAAGTAAGGAGCAGGTTTATGGGATGTTCAATATACTTGAATTTAAAAAATATATATCACCAGAATGTTCAATATCCTTGGTTTGACACAAGTATAATCTTTCATAGCTATAAAAATTTAGTGAAAACCATATTAAAATTTTGGTAGTACTATGACGAAAACCATTAAAATTTAGACTTTACTATGTGAAAAGTGTAACTTCAATAGAAATGAACAAATTTCATACTTTATGGAATTAATTTTTAAGAGTTTAAAATTTCTAATTAGTCTTATAAATTCCATTAATGATGGTGATTGGTTTTAAGCCAATGGTGTTTAATTCTGGGAAGCATGGAGTACCTTCGAAATAGTTTACAAATTCAAGTAGCGACGATGGACCCTTGATTTTTTAATAGTGAACTTAGACAAACAATATTCTTTGGAGTGACGGAATTTTGAATTGTATGCTTTTGGTTTGCATTTTATTTCGTGTGTCCAAATGGATTTGTTTTATCTCCACTTTTTTGAATAGCCGAAGTTGTTCAGATTTGTGATGCATTTCATATGGATATATGAATATGTGTAACTCCCCACACAGAAGAAAATTATTTAATAGAGTTATCGAAAATATGTATTCACCAAACAAAATCCCTCATTACGTGGCTTAAATTCCACAATTACTTGCTCCTGTTCATCTAAATTCATAAACATATATTGGGGAGAGGATCTTCTCAGTTCTTCTATACCTTCGGTGTATTCTTGCACCTTTAGGGGAAACTTCTAGTTATTCTTTAATAATATGTATCTTATTTTATATTAGTTGAAGTGGAAATGTAAAATTTCTTTTCTAATTAAATCGTTTTTTCTTAAAAAAATATATATAGAATTGTAAATGATATAATAATTATGATAAAGGTTTATTAAAGTAAAATTTGATTGAAAATTTAAATAAGGGTTTTGAAATTTTTAATTTTTGATGTAAAATAAGAAGTTAAGAAAATTCAAATTATTGTTAATAATTTGAAATTACATTTAAATAAGGTTGTGTATAGAAAATGTTTCAAGTGAAAAGTGATTTTTTCTATTTTCAACTTATTCAAAGTCATGTAAATCATTGTATTTGACTTTCTAAATAACTCAACTTCACAATTTTAATTGTTATGGTATTTTATTTCAAAACTTTAAATTAATACTATATTTATATATTTTTATAATAACAATTATTTTTTTTAATTCTTTGTACAATCTACCGTGTAACTCTGAAGGCTTATTCTACTACCTACTCTATATATCTTTATAATAACAATTATTTTTTAAAAATATTTTGTACAACCCACCCTACAACCCTGAAGGCTCATTCTACAACTCACCCAGTATGACAATATGTGTAAGTTCGTCCCTCTGTTCCTGTCCCTTTAAAATTAAAATTATGTTCTAAATAGAAAATTAATGTGCACTATAATTTAAAAAAATGAATATATTCTAAAGTAATTAAAAGTAAAAAAATGTGTGAATGAGATGTTTAAATCTTTTATGTTAACTAATTTATGTGGATATCAACTTCATATATTTATATATATATAAAAAAATAAGTTTTAAAATTTTTTATTTGGTCCTATATATACTCTATTTAGCGTTCAAAAATACAATTTAAACAATGAAAAATAATACATTCTATCTTCCACTCTAAAAACGTTTCATTGTATTTTGCACCTGAATAAATTTGTGTTGGAAGTGATGCTTTCATGTCATATGTACTTCCACTCTAAAAACGTTTCATTATATTTTGCACCTGAAGAAATTTGTGTTGGAAGTGATGCTTTCATGTCATATGTACATGAAGAAATTTGTGTTGGAAGTAATGCTTCCATGCCATATGCAAGTGTCATTGTGAGTCCCAAGGTGTCAATCTATAAGTTGTTGATTCCTATGTTACTAATTGGAATTGTGTATTGTGTCATGTCTGAGCCATCAAAATTTGTGTTGGAAGTGATGCTTCCATGTCATATGTAGGTGAAGAAATTTGTGTTGGAAGTAATGCTTCCATGTCATATGTAAGTGTCTTCCCCGTCTCTTTGTCTCTCCCCCCCTCTGTCTCTTCCTCTCTCTCTCTCTCACCCCACCTCTCTATCTCTCACCTCTCCATCTCTCTGTCTCTCCCCCCTTCTCTCTCTCTCTCTCTCCCCCTCTCACCCACTCTCTCTCTCTCATCCCTTTCTCTCTGTCTCTCACTATCTCTTTGTCTCTCTATCCCTGTCTCCCTTTGTCTCTCCCCCCCTCTATCTCTCACTCCCTCTCTCTCTCACCCCCCCTCTCCATCTCTCTCTCTTGCCCCCTATCTCTCCCTCCCCCCATTTCTCTCCCCCCTTCTCTCTCTCTCTCTCTCCCCCCCACTCTCTCTCTCTCTCCCTCTCACCCCCTCTCTCTCTCTCATCCCTTTCTCTCTCTCTCACATACTCTCTTTTTGTCTCTCTATCCCCCTCTCTCTTTGTCTCTCTCCCCCCCCCCTCTCTCTCTCCCCTTCCATCCCCCCTCTCTCTCTCTATCTCTCCCTTCCTCTCTCTCTCTCTCTCTCACACACACACACAAGCCGCTCTCTCTCTCTCCCCCTCTCCCCCCCTCTCTCTTTCCATCTCTCTCTCTCTCTCTCTCTCTATATATATATATATATATATATATACCCCCCCTCTCATATATATATATATACCTCCTTCGCCCCCTTCGCCCCCACCCCCCTCCCCCCCCTTCGCCCCCCCGTCCCCCCCAACACACACTCCCTCTCTCTCTCCATCCCTCTCTTCCTTGCCATCTCTCTCTCTCTCTCCCTCAATTATTATCATTATCGTTAAACGATTATTGTATCATTTCACATGAACAATCAGCATAATGTAGAAAAAAAAACATGTTATCAATTAAATATAAAAAAATCATCATATTATCTAAAAAGATACAATCATTATATCATCAAAGAAACAATAAACATATTATTATCATATAAAATATACAAAAGAAAAAAATACATACATAAACACATACATATTAGACATGCACAAGATTTCAACATTATATTATGTTTCACTACAATTATTTCATCTAATTAGTAAAGGCACACCAAGATATGACATAAACAAACAAAAGAAACTATGACATAGATCGAGCAGGTAACAAAGAAAGAGACATAGTAAAAATAAAGATAAAAAAAAATAAAACATAAAAATTTAAGAACATTATATCTTAAAGCTAGACAACTAGAGAAAGATGGATGAGATACATTAGGGAATTTTACCCCAATATATGGAAACAAAACCAAAGAATAACACATGAATATAAAATAAATATAACAAATATGAGTGTTACTTATAGGTTAAGTGTTTGAACAAATCCAATAAGCTAAATATTTAAAGATCTAATAAAATTATGGAAAAGTAGGTATAAGGCAAGAAAGATGAACGTGAAAGACAACGTACGATTTTCCAGTTGAGGAAAATACGAAATATGATTCAACGTACGAATTTTCCCCATTGAACAACAAAAATACCAAATATGATTAAACGTACAAATTTTCCCTATTGAACAACAAAATAGCAAATATGATTCAACGTACTAATGTCAGATATCAAATATGATTTTGTTGGTTGGTATGCTTCATTAAACTTTCTCAACAGACTGTTGTTTCTTGGTATGCCTCATTAAACTTGCTCAAAAGACTGTTCCGCACAAGGTTGGGAAAGGAGACATTTGATAAGACTTAGATTTCCATTTTTCAAGATAAGATTTAGATTGCCAGGTTGAACTAAATGATAATTGAAAGGCTAAAGTAAATGATAAGTGAAATGTGCGCTTAGAATTAAAAGCAAAAGCGGCTAGATCAACCACAAATACAAAATACAGAGCGGGTTTGGGATGTGTGAGAGAGAATTAATGAGCGTTTTGATAATGAGAGACAGGCTCATACATAACTATGTCCACTATGAATTATTCAATATAGCTTAACTGCACAAACGTGTAAATGAGTTATGGTTTAAAGGTTCAACAGATGGTTGACTTCGTTATTTTAAGATGAGGGAGGTTCAGCATATGGTTGACTTCGTTATTTTAAGATCAGGGCAAGAAGATCGAAAGAAAGGTAAATGAGATCAGGGCAGGGCAAGAAGATTGGAAAAAACGTAAACTAGATATAACATTTACATATATAAAATCGAAAGAAAAGTAAAAATTAAAAGGAAAATCGAAAGAAACGTAAAAATTAAAAAGAATTAATGGGATTGGGTAGCCAGAACAGAACAGAACAATTAAAGATTAAATATCAAAGGACATAGTAGATTAATGCAATTAGGAATCCGAAGGTCAATTGCGAGTGACAGATTGATATGGTGGGTCATGAGTTTGGGCTTTGACGAGGAAGGACAAGAACATTGAAACACAAGAAACACATACCTGCAACAAAGATTCTCTCGTTCCTTCCTTCTCTCTACTGTAAACACCTCACACAACGTCTTTCATTCGTCCATGCATCCATCCCTTCTCGCTGATGGTCAATTCAGTCATCTCTATCAAAAACTACAGACGTCAATTCAGTCGTCTCTATCAAAAGCTACAGGCAAAGACCCACAAGAACGACGAGATAAAAACACTTCCACTCAGAGTTACAGAGAAAACACTTCCAATGCACATACAACAAAATTAGCTGCAAATACAAATACAGATGATACAGATGATAGAAGAAGATGATGATACAGATGATAGAAGAAGAATATGAACCCCACACGAAGAAGATGATGATACAGTTGAGAGGCAGCCCCACACACATATATATATAGATTCCCTCAAGAAAAAGCTTGATGGACCGTTAAAAGGAGCGGATCACAGCTTACCACCACAACGTCTATAACCAAAAAAAATCTTGAAATGCTTTTCAAGAAAGTCTTTCCACGTCCACGTCATCTGGTGGGTTTTCTTAAATTTTGTTGCCGCTTGAATTTGAATTTAAGGTGGAACCTCTGAATTCGGTAATAATAAGTACTTTATTGATATTAAGTACTTTCTGGTCCTCTACCTTCTACTGTCAGCAATTAGGTGTGCGTTCCTCCGCTGTTTTGTTTCTTCCATCAATTTCGATGGTGCACTCAAATGCAGTAACGCCGGGAGAATACGAAGAGGGTTCGATTCATGGGAGACACAGGAGTGCCGATGTCTTCCTGGGTTTAGCAGTTACGCAATTTAATTTAAGTGTAATTAATATTTATGAAAAATTAGGTTAATTGGGTGAATTAAAAAATAATTGAATTACAAAAAATAAAACACAAAGTTAGTAATCCCATAAATATCTGTTATTACAATAATTTAACTCAGTTACAATCCCGCGTGGGAGAGTGGACTAGAATGGACTTGGGTGGCTTATGTTCTAAGTCTAAATTATATTTATTCTTTACTAATATATATCTATTTTATTTTAGTTGAAGTGGAATCACGATCACAATCAAAATGTAATGTTTCTTTTTTAATTAAATGGTTTTTAAATTATATTTACACCAAAGGTGTTATATTGGAAGAATTCCACTAGACCATCGTCAACATTTTCATTTTCTACCGTTCGTTCTGGGCATAGTTGTCATTGTTTTAAGCCGTTGATTTATGACATCCGTGTCACTCCCACTCCAGTTAGAAAGATATTTCTGCCTCCCTCTGTTACCGTTGCCGCGGATGCCGGATGGATGTTTCCATTTTGCAGGAGTGGCTTCTCTATTATTAGCTCGCCGCTTACACGATTAGTATGTACAACATTCCTCTTTTTCTTGTGGACGCCCGTGATATATTCCTATTTTTCTCATGACGTACGTGCAACATTCCTCTTCCGCTCTACGTCCAAGAAAGCCAAGAATGGAATCAAGAAACGGCCCCCGAGAGAGGCCTCGATGTTGCCGAGCTTGAGAAACGGAGGTTGCGGGAGGAAAGCGGCGAGAGCAGGCCGTTTCTTGCCTCGCTTACGCTCATATGACTATCCCCTTGGATAGAACCCTGCGATGGCGACTTTCGCACTTGCGGGGAGTATGCCCGACACGAGCTTATATTGGCCTTGGCCTTTCTCCTAAGCTCACAGACAACGAGTCGACCCAGTAGAACTTGGTGCTAAGACTAGCCCTTCCCCCCACTATATTGCAAGGATGGGATCGGTTTCCTACAACTAATTCCATGGCGTTGTTGCGGCCTCCTCAAGATGGCAATTCGAGTAACGCATACTCCTCCTTGGCCTATTCTCCTTTCCTTCTCGGTAAGGCAACGCAGGTTTTTTGACGAGATGAGAACGTTAAAGGCGAGCATGGACATTTTTTTCGTTAAAGATCATGAGAAATTGGGTAGCTCCCCTAATGTAGTCAAATTATACACCCAGTCCCATAAGTGGTGCGGGAGTTATCAA
Source organism: Pinus albicaulis (assembly GCA_034641835.2). NCBI lineage: Eukaryota > Viridiplantae > Streptophyta > Pinopsida > Pinales > Pinaceae > Pinus > Pinus albicaulis. The sequence continues at coordinate 403,780 of JAXQQM020065779.1, read as the reverse complement.
GAACGACAACAAAACGGTTTTTGTAGGTCTTAATGCTATGGAGTACTGTTGACGATGATGCCTCCGAGTCCCGCGCCATTAATAGAAGCTGCAGCTTTCTTCGATTCCGGGTGGGTTTTCATTCAATAATATAGTAAGTTTTATTAACGTTGAGAGCAATTAATTACATGACCTAATCAATTGTCAAAAGCTGAAATGATATATTTATGAATGCTGTTCATGGGAATCGATTCATCGTACCTTGTTTTCAGGGACCGTCCTGTAACAGTTAGGCATTGAATGGAGGAAGGCGACTTCTTTTCATTTTCATTATCGCGTTCTAGCGATGGAAGAGATGCTTTTCTTGGTTTTGGTCGTGAAATTAACTCATTGATTGCGAGAAGACTTCGAGTACACTCTTGCACTCCTAATTCAAATATATACACACAAAAATTTAGAGTACTTGCACTCCTAATTATATATACAACAAAGAAACCAATGGGCTTTGACAAAATATGTATATATCCTTATAATATGCTCAATATGGCCATGTTGTATATACATCGTGCAAAACCTCATTTATATATTTGTCGTGTTTGCTCCAATTGAATAAAAGAATCCGAGTCAACCTATGACCAACCTCTCGCATTGCAGCGAAGTGTATCGTACACATAATATATGTACAAAAAAGAAATCATTGGCTATAGTCGTTCATAAACGTTGAATTCTATAACACAACTTTAACGAGAAAATGACCTCAAGAAGAATGTGAATGCATGTGATGCGGAATGGCGACTAGTCCATTGATGATAACGGCTCGGAGGAGCTCTCTTCTTTTCAAAACAATACGTATCAAATAGCTTGGTGTCAACCAAACAAGGTACGTCGTTTAGAAGTCGGTCGGTTTTAGTTATCACGGATATTACATCACTATTATTTACGGAGTTGCACTCGTTATCAAAAACAATAATGTCTCAAATTTTTTATTCGAGGTTTTTATGGGAAATATTTAAAATGACTGCGGGAAACGAGTGGAGATGAACTCGAAATTATTTTATTATTTAGAGTGATTTTTACCATTTGAAATTAGGAACTTGTCGACATTTTTTATTTTTAATTTATGATTTGATTTCTTCGGTGAAGCAAAGCCATATGCGAATCTATACATTTTAAAGTAAGGATCAGGGTTTATGGGATGTTCAATATACTTGAATTTAAAAAAATATATATCACGGAATGTTCAATATCCTTGGTTTGACACAAGTATAATCTTTCATAGCTATAACAATTTAGTGAAAACCATATTAAAATTTTGATTTGGTACTACAGTAATGAAAACCATTAAAATTTAGACTTTACTATGTGAAAAGTGTAACTTCTAATGGAAATGAACAAATTTCATACTTTATGGAATTAATTTTAAGAGTTTAAGAATTTCTAATTAGTCTTATAAATTCCATTAATGATGGTGATTGGTTTTTCGTAATGGTGTTTAATTATGGGAAGCATGGAGTACCTTCGAAATAGTTTTAAAAATTCCTTTAACGATGGTGATTGGTTTTTTTTAATGATGAGCTGGAGCTTTGGAGCTGATTCTTTGGAGTGACGGACTTTTGAATTGTATGCTTTTTGGTTTGCATTTTATTTCGTGTGTCCAGATGGATTTGTTTTATCTCCACTTTTTTTGAATAGCCGAAGTTGTTCGGATTTGTGATGCATTTCATATGGATATATGAATATGTGTAACTCCCCACACAGAAGAAAATTATTTAATAGAGTTATCGAAAATATGTATTCACCAAACAAAATCCCTCATTACGTGGCTTAAATTCCACAATTACTTGCTCCTGTTCATCTAAATTCATAAACATATATTGGGGAGAGGATATTCTCAGTTCTTCTATACCTTCGGTGTATTCTTGCACCTTTAGGGGAAACTTCTAGTTATTCTTTAATAATATATATCTTATTTTATTTTAGTTGAAGTGGAAATGTAAAATTTCTTTTCTAATTAAATCGTTTTTTTCTTAAAAAAAATATAGAGAATTGTAAATGATATAATAATTATGATAAAGGTTTATTAAAGTAAAATTTGATTGAAAATTTAAATAAGGGTTTTGAAATTTTTAATTTTTGATGTAAAATAAGAAGTTAAGAAAATTCAAATTATTGTTAATAATTTGAAATTACATTTTAATAAGGTTGTGTATAGAAAATGTTTCAAGTGAAAAGTGATTTTTTTTCTATTTTCAACTTATTCAAAGTCACGTAAATCATTGTATTTGACTTTCTAAATAACTCAACTTCACAATTTTAATTGTTATGGTATTTTATTTCAAAACTTTAAATTAATACTATATTTATATATTTTTTATAATAACAATTATTATTTTTTAATTCTTTGTACAATCTACCCTGTAACTACGAAGGCTTATTCTACAACCTACTCTATATATTTTTTATAATAACAATTATTTTTTTTAAAATATTTTGTACAACCCACCCTACAACCACGAAGGCTCATTCTACAACTCACCCGGTATGACAATATGTGTAAGTTCGTCCCTCTGTTCTGTCCCTTTAAAATTAAAATTATGTTCTAAATAGAAAATTAATGTGCACTATAATTTAAAAAAAAATGAATATATTCTAAAGTAATTAAAAGTATAAAAAAAATGTGTGAATGAGATGTTTAAATCTTTTATTTTTTCAAAAATATTTCAACAAAATATTTAAATAAAGTATTTCAAGATTTATGTTAACTAATTTATGTGGATATCAACTTCATATATTTATATATATATAAAAAAATAAGTTTTAAAATTTTTTTATTTGGTCCTATATATACTCTATTTAGTGTTCAAAAAATACAATTTAAACAATGAAAAAATAATACATTCTATCTTCCACTCTAAAAACGTTTCATTGTATTTTGCACTTGAAGAAATTTGTGTTGGAAGTGATGCTTTCATGTCATATGTACTTCCACTCTAAAAACGTTTCATTATATTTTGCACTTGAAGAAATTTGTGTTGGAAGTGATGCTTTCATGTCATATGTACATGAAGAAATTTGTGTTGGAAGTAATGCTTCCATGTCATATGTAAGTGTCATTGTGAGTCCCAAGGTGTCAATCTATAAGTTGTTGATTCCTATGTTACTAATTGGAATTGTGTATTGTGTCATGTCTGAGCCATCAAAATTTGTGTTGGAAGTGATGCTTCCATGTCATATGTAGGTGAAGAAATTTGTGTTGGAAGTAATGCTTCCATGTCATATGTAAGTGTCATTGTGAGTCCTAAGATGTCAATCTATAAGTTGTTGATTCCTATGTTATGAATTGGAATTGTGTATTGTGTCATGTCCGAGCCATCATTTGTCGAATTCAATTTTCTATGTACTATATATTGTAACTATTGTGATTAATAAAAAAACAGTGTGTGCTTGTTGTGTGCAACCATTGTCTCTAGCTCTCTTCATATTTTATAAATTTCGTTTCTTTTGGCTCATGTTAGATCCGTACTTAAGATGGATCTATGCTCGTTAGGTAGAAGAACGTAAAGAAGGGTTTATGAAAAAATCTAAATTCTACACCTCGAATCAATTTAGTCATTCCAAGAACTATTGATATTTCCACATTCTCTTCATAGTTTTGGTGAACTTATGGTTTTTCTACTTCACTTGAAATTTAAAATTTATGAATTTTATAGCACAATTTTTTGCATAATCAAATCTCCATTACTAAATATTTTGGTATATATTTAATTAGTAAATGGATATTTGGGATAATGAAAAAAAATAGTTTTTTTTTCTTAAATACATAACATTTTAATCTTATTTATATATATAAAAAAAACATACTAGATATCAATTTAATGTTACATATAATAGGATCAAAATAGGTGATAATTTTCTATAAAATTTTAAACTCAGTTTATAATTTTGGCTATAATATTTTTAATTTTTTTTCCATAAGTTAATCAAAGTTTGATTTATACTAACTAGCTTTTTAATATTAATTTAAATTTACTTGAAAATAAATGTAAATTTAAATATAATTTTTTTTTAAATATATTCTTATTTAAATAATATATAAATTTTAATTTTATATTTGTTATTTTAATTTTATTATAAAATTAACATTAAAATAAATTAAATTAAATGTTAAAAATATGTTTTATATATTAAGCTCTTCTAAAAAAAATGCTTTCTATACTAGGTGAAAGATTCTTTTAAGTTAAATACATAATTTTGAATGAAAATTTAAATATTTTTTGTTTGTTAAAGTATTGTGATTTGTGGAATTAACCTATGATTTAAGAAAGTATGACTGATTTAGGTGTTCCCTTTCCCTGTTTCAGGGGTATGCTAGTATTACAAGGTTACCAGAGAAGCACTAATTCTTATATCTCTTTATTTCTATCTTAACACATTAAATATAATTGATAGTCTTCATTACTAGCATAATTACTCTTTTAAGTTTTATTTTGTTTTAATTGAAAGTCACAAGTTTTACAATATGATGTTATATTTTACCCATTTTTAAATGAGTTATTTTACCTATTTTCAATACTAATTTAATGTGTAGTATAATTAATAGACAAAAATGATTTTTTTCACATTGTTTTGGGTTAATTTTAACTAAAATTTGGTAAAGATATTTAAAAGCTTGAGTTTAAGTTGTTTAATACATCAAATTATCGTGTCACGGGGGATTAAATCTATTTATACATTCAAATTATATTTTAAAAAAAAAATAATCATAATCTTGTTCGAAACTGAATCCCCAAATTCTAGTGAAAAATTTTCATTTCATCAATAAGTTAAAAACTACCTTAATTTAATATGATTTGCAACTCAACGTAAAGATAAGGCCAAACTTAATTTATAAATTTACATTGGAAATATACTCCTTTTAATTGTTATATTGCTAATTTATATATTTATAAAGTAAATAGTTTGTGTGGTTTTAAAGAAGTTTCTATATTTTTTCTTCTAATTTTAAATATATATTGTCCATGTTTATTTGGTTTTTTTGATACAATATCTAATGGCTAACATTTTATCAAAAAAACAAATCCTAGAGGTTGAGAAAATTCATAGTTAAAAGAATGTATTCCTTAGAAAAAACCAATTTCCAAAATTTCATCTTTGTATTTTACAAACAACTATAATTTTTTTTCTAGTGCATTATTCCATTTAGAATATGATTCCTATAGATCATATCCTTACATACAAATAAATTTGCATGCTACGCATTTCCATTGTCGTTTAGGGCATAACTTCTCTCCTTTATGAGCTCACTCTACATTTATTTTATTCCTCCCTCAGTGGAAATTACTTTAAAACTATTATTTTAGACAACTCTAATCTATATGGAATATCCTCAATACTTTCAATGTAATTGACAACCCCAACTTATTTCACTTTTAGTAGGGTATCCCCTTATAATTTTTTCCCAGAACATCTATAACTCATTTCATTTTTTAATTAATCATATTTGATATAATGCAACAGGAAACAATGCAATTTAACTCGTTTAAGAAAACATAATTTCCATATATGACTACATAATTGCCATATGTGACCATAGTCATATGTAGACATGATTTAACCAATAGGAACAAATTCTCAATTCTATTTTTTGACATCCCTAGTTACAAAATATATAGAAATATCTTAGATTGCATTGTTATGGACTAGACACTAAATATGAAAGCACACAAATTAATAAGAAGACTTTAGTTTATGATAAAATACAACTTGCTACATGATTCTTTCTTAATGTTTAGCCCAAAAATAATGTTTTTTTATATTAAAACTAGTTTTGATTGTTTTTTTCATTTCATGATGACAATCACTTGCAACATGATAAGAATAAGAAGACAAAATGTTGAAATCCAAAATTTTGAGATTTCATAAACATACTTAATACTTAATAACTATTCATTCTTGATCATTGTGTTAGATATTTACGCCTTAAGGCATTTTTATATAGAAAAAATACTTTTTATTTGCCCACTGTCATCACTATGTGCCATTAAATTATATGTTAGACAATCGAGAGAATGTTCAATCGTTGGATAGGCAAAAGCGAGTTAGAAAAAAAAGATTACGGTAGTCGGAAGGAAAGGACTATTACGGTTTACACCCTTATCGCCTTGCACACAAATTCGATCCCTCGGGGAACGGTTTAACGCAGTGGATTGCGGGCTCCGGGGGCTCCCCCACCTTCACGAATAGTTTCTTCTTCACGCGAGTGGATTGCGGGTTGTGGGGGCCTCACCGAGCTGCGACCGCG